>CAXIVR010000011.1:7797717-7997717 GCA_964035755.1 Teleogryllus oceanicus | reverse complement strand
AATTTCTTTTGTAAATAATAAACAATATACATGTTTCTGAAGTGTTTTTAGCATCTACAGTGCTAATTTTTACATAGAAAATATTTTTTCAAACCAAATTTTGAGTGTTTATTGTGGAATTTATTGTGTAGCCATTCAGAATACTCAAGAAGTTCATTATAAACAATTTGCTTAAAATTGTAAGTTTCGACATTTCTTCCCTGTACACATGAACATATGGCTCTAGAAGTTAAATTACGGGAACGTGTTTGAAAGTTAGAATTTTCAAGGTAACACATCAGTATTTGCCTAATTGTCTGATGTTAGTGAATGTTTGTGATTTCTTCCGCACTTCACAAACGAAAAATAATTCTTCGATACATGTGAAGTAGAATGTACGAGCAAAAAATTGATACTTACCCAACAATGCAGTGAGCAGCAGTGAGGATCCAATTCTCATTAAGAACAGAACCTCCGCAGAAATGTCGGTTGGTGAAAGAACTCCTCAGAGAGACCTGAAAAGCAGTAATACTTGTTAGCTACCTGCAAATAGAATTACCTTAACTGAATGAGAACTCATGATTTCTTAGTTTGACTGAAGTCAGCAAATCACTGAAGAAGAAAAATTTTCATTTCCTAACAGATAAAGTGAGCACCTCTGAATCCATAAGTATATATTAATTTTGGAAGACCGTTCGGTATTGCCATAACATGAAAATTACCTCATCTAATAAAAATCTCTTGAGAATTTAAAATGCAAAATTCTCCAACAATTTTCTGATGTGGTAAAAGTACTATAATATATCGCGGTATGAAATAAATAGTTTTTCAAAGTGATGTCAAGTATTTGTTATTGTTATTCTGCTATATAATTTTTCTACTGTTTAGGATCGTCAAATGAAAGATTCTAGCATTGATATAATTATGTAATGATTCTGATTAAAAAACTTGATATTATTACTTTTATTCCTATATTTACGGAACCTGTAATTTAGCTGATTGTCTGTACGACCGACTCAAGTGACCCCTTTTTTCACATATGGATTTAAAATTAAAGTAGTTACGAAGATCTTATATTGTAGGAGGACTTACAATGGTGGGGACCTCTCCAACAGCAGCATCCTGACCTCCGATGACTCGGTTGTTGGGAGCCCCTGCATTGAATAAAATATGCGTGTCAGGAAATGGCAAAGAAGTGACAAAAATAGTGAAATAAACAGAACTTACGTAATATTCCGTGGGGGTCGATGCGTCATAACAATTATTAACAATCAATTTATTATCAATTAATTAATCAATTGATTGTTAATAATTTTAAAAATTGTATCAAATAATGAATTTATTAATAATCAATAAATGATTAACACTTTTAATTAAAAAAAAAAATTCATTCATATAAAATAATAAGCGTTCCAGATATTGATATGCGGTTTGCATTCAAACAAACGTACGTGGTACATTATATTTAATTATATCATTTTTCTTTAAAAGGTATTGGCATAACTTTCATTTTTTTAATGCAACTCCATTGATTGCTTTAGCTCATGATAACGAGCATAAAGCGGTATGTTCATTCATAAGCTCATTACCCTAAAATTATATTACATTACGAAGTTACATTAAAATATTTTTGAAAAGTTAATCGACCGTTAACCTTGTGCCACTACCGCGTGGAACTGCTGCACTTCGAAGCCATTGTGCAGTTGCTCTGGCACTGAGGTGTGAAAATATTGCAATGCCAAATGCGCGAGGAGGCCATGAAAACGCTCGACAAGCTTTTGTTAATATTATATGATATCTTATGTGCCCCTTGCATAGTTTTGTTTTTGTGAACACTGTACGTTTGTTTATATCTACAATATTTTGGCGCTTATCATCACCTCGTTCAAATCTGAAAATTCATTACATCAAATCTGAAGTTCGCTAAGGTCAATATCCGTTTAAATTGCGTAATATGTTGATTTGTCTTGGTTATAGTAATAAAATCGGTCGAAATTATATTTCCAGCTATATTCGTTCATGATATAGTTCAGGACATATTCGAAAGGAACATCTTATGTGAGTCGTGTGAGTGCAAGTATATGTGAAGCAACTCTTACAAAGTTCAAGTAAAGTAAATTTTTACATCAGTTTAATACTCTCGTATGTTATAAACAACTCCAAACAATTACCATCCTGGAATAGTCATATTGTCTTAAGGTTTCATCACGACCTTTTCGTCGTTGTAACATTGAGTGGATGATTGATTGATTGATTAATTTTTTCGTGTTTCCGGGCGCGTCAACTGCTTCGGTCATTAGTCCCGTTAGTGTAGGGCATGTTTTTTCTCGGGAGATGGCGGTGATTTTCCTCTCGCTGGATGGCGAGATCCGGCACCGACCTACAGTCGGCTAGTGGGGTTACCCCCTAACCAAGACTCTCCCACCAGCGGGGCACCGCCCCAGCCGGGACAAGCTCTAAGCTCCCGACCGGTCTCCCGGAATATGTGCTAGTGTAGTGCATGTTAGTGTAAGTGAGTGTGCAAGGGGAGAGGATAGGACAAGGAAGGGGAAGGACAGATCGCGCGCGGTCTGTGGCCCGTTTGATAGGGTACTGCTCCGGCATTCGCCTGGTGTTGACCGGAGAAACCACGGAAAACTACCAATCAGAGCAGCCGGCCGCTAGAATTCTCCTCCAGACAGCGACTGAATTCGACCTAGCTGAAAAGCTAGTGTCGTAAATCCTGCCCCGTCAGGACTCGAACCTAGGACCTCCCGGTCAGAGGCGCTGCAGTGGCATCAGTTCATGCACTGAGCTACAGCTCCCGGTTTTGGGTGGATGAATGCGCTGCTCTTTTTATCAGTAAATTTCTCAATTATATTTTGTTTTCCGGAAAGTCATGATTTTTTTTTAGCGGCACCTTTCAGCATCCACTTTAAATAAACTTTCCTTTCTTCATCACTTCAGCGTAGCAATTCACTTATTCACGTATTCTTCGAGTTCCAAAATCCATTGATCCACATTATTTCCTTTGTCAACAGAAGAAAATTTATTATCTTCTATATCAGAAATTGTAAACATTATCAAGTTTGTGAGATCTCTCTTCTTGCAATGTAATACGTATTTCGTCTTCATTTTTTTTATATTCGTCATGTGCTCCTCCACTTCCACGGGTTTTCTTCGGCCGCTCCGCGTCTCACTGAATTCTTATAATAATAATAATAATAATAATAATAATAATAATAATAATAATAATAAAAATTATCTTTATTTGTGGCGAGGTCCTTTATTTCTGGTGTGGTGTGTCTTTATTTGTTCTTTACCCAGCCTAGGCGCCGACAAATCTTGATTGTCACTGACTCTGACATCATCTTCATTTTCTGCATCAACATTTCCATCTTCATTTATTCCATTGTTTTTGTTGCTGATTACAGAACGTACCGTTTGACGGCGATTGTTTTTAATTTTTAAAAATATTGAAGTAATGTTAAATTCTCCGACTAATTTCTTTAATCGTAATTTTTGATTTGACTTCTTCAGTTAGGTATTTATTTACCACATGCATAGATTCAGACAAGAAAAAGAATGCATTCTCTATAGATTATCCTCTCCCCAGTCTGGTGTAGCGTGGCCTGCTCTACCCTGACCTGCCTTACGCCGAACTGCTCAAACCCACCCTGCTCCTTGCCACCGCCCTCGCCCTGTGCTGCCATGACCCCGAAACCACCCCTCTTACCGCCAGGTTGTGCGCGATGTCGACATTTCAACAAAAAATTAATATTATAAATTAATTAATATTATATATATATATATGTATAAACATACACGATTAGTACTATTTTAATTCTTACGCCGCAGAGTATCTCTTTACACCGCTGCCTCGTTGATTCGAACAAATGATTTGTAATATTCTTTCTGATTATACATACCAAAACAGGCACCAGCGAGAAGAAAAATCAAGCCGAACTTATACATGTTAATGAAAGGATGTCTCATAATCGATATCCTGACCTTAAATACAGTTTTTTGTGAGAACTTCATTCAGTTATTAAGATTATGCGATAAATGTCAAGTAGTCTTAGACAAGGAGATATCACTACAATACTGTATTTTTCTGTTGTGTTGTGAAATCTCTTGACGCACTGTCACCGTCTTTATTTTGAGGTTCAATATTCCTGTCTTTACTTATTCTTTTGTCTTTGTGGTTCCAGAACTTTCTTCTCTTTATGCATCTCATATACATTCTTGCTGCTTCATACGTTATACGAATTGCTGCTTAGTTCTGTTTCAGGGCAAACTTAATTTTTTTTCTTTTTTTTTCAACTGAACTAATGTTATATTCTCCACTCATTTATTTCGATTTACTATTTATTGATTTAACATCTTCAATAATATAAATTACAACTATTAGTACAACTTTCATACCAACTTACCTAGTCCACTTAAGCAATTATCTTGGATTTCTGAATTCTTCCACTCATTTATTTCGACTGAAATCTCTTCGTTTTCACATAAATGCAATCTCAATGCCTTCTCTAATTCTATTTTTTTTATTACGGAGGTACCCCAAGTGTAACAGCTAGTACAACGTTCAAGTAACACGTTTTATGGTTCGATATTTACATAAATTCGATACACCTTATGTTATAAACAAATGTTTATAGTCACTCCCCTAACATCGTTATTATGGACAGTGATTCATACATAAATAAATACCTTATGTTAGCTCTCAGTTAGACCTAGGATCCTACGAAATAAGCATGACATCAACCAGCAATGATTGTGATTTCTGTAATTTGTTGAAGAAAGTACTGGAGAGGTAATGATTAACATTTTTGACTTTGGTGTTCACGAGTCCGTTTATAATGATATAAAACATTATTTTCGATGGTGAAGAAAACATACTCATAAGTTAATATACTACACCTTTATATCTCTTGCTAGTTTTAAATAAATATTGTAATTCACAATCAATTAATGATTAATTATTAATAGTCTCTGTGTATACATACCAAAACAGGCACCAACGAAAAGAAGAATCAGGCCGAGCTTATACATTTTGACGAAAGGCTGTCTCATAATCGAGATCCTGACCTTAAATACAGTTTTTGGAGTGAACTTCGTTTAGTAATTAAGATTGTGCGATAAACGTCAAGTAGTCTTAGACAAGGAGATACCACTACAAATATGGATTTCTCTCTTGTGTCGTGAAATCTCTTGAGAGGCAAGTACGTGATGAGTTTACTCTACTCCAACGGAAACAGCGCACCTTGTTCGAACTAATGATATCTCAACAAACGATCACATGGAAAATGGATATTCCCATTCTGCTCATATGTTACTTGAGTCATTCCAGGGGCGTATTTACCTTATGGAGTTTAATCTGTATGAGTCCTTCGAAGTGTTAAATTGATAGATGAACGTTGCAATTAGCAAATATCCATTTGTCTTCGTGTACAGTTTTCTATGCTTGATATTTCAATATAAAAATAATTCTGCGACTACTGTATCGTGCCATTAGGCCTACATGATATTTGTATTTATTTCCAATTTTCAATTTCCGTTGCATTTATACCATTTATATTACTTACACGAATGTAAGGTTTTCTTTTCAGAGTTGCTTAAGACAATATACACAATCTAAATGGAAGATGATAAGAAAGAATGATGAAAATTAGGAGCGTATGTAGTGTATGATAGATCCCTAGAAGTGGTGTTGTTTTCCCCACTCTTAAGAGGTGATTTCGGGCATCGAGCTACGGTATGCGGGTTTCCCGTCTCCAGCTATGTCTCTTAGCATTGTATTGCCTCAACCGGGGCAAACTGCGCTCCCGACGGCTCTCCCGATTGATTGAATGATCGATTATTTTGTGTTTCCGGGCACGCCATTTGCTGTGGTCGTTAGTCCAGTAAGTGTAGTGCATGTTTCTATCGCGAGAAGTGGCGGATTGGATGGCGAGATCCAGCGGCGACCTACACGGCAGCTTGTGGAGTTTTCCTCAACCAGATACCTCCTAGCAGGGGGCACTGCGCAAGCCGAGACAAGCTCTAAGCCCCGACTGGACTCCCGACATGTGTGGCAGTGTACGGCATGTAGGTGTGTGTGTGTGTGTGTGTGTGTGTGTGTGTGTGTGTGTGTGTGTGTGTGCGCGCGTGCGTGTGTGTGTGTGTGTGTGTGTAACTGTGAGGATAGGACAAGAAAGATCGCGCGCGGTCTGTGTCCCGTTTATTAGGATAGCGTTCCGGCATTCCCTTGATATTATTTTGAAAAAACACGGAAAACTACCAATCAGAGCAGCCGGCCACTTGACTTCTCCTCAGACAGTGATTGAATTCGACGGAACTATCTAGCTAGGATCGAAAATCCTGCCACTGAGGGACTCAAACCCCAGGACCTCCCGGTCAGCAGCACTGCAGTGATATCGGCCGTATCAGTTACATAACCAAGTTACATAGAAGACATTAATTTATAAAATTTGACTGATAAAAAATATTTTGTAGCATTAGATACAAGGAAAAATACTTACTTTGTCTTTTAATATTGAGTTTGCCACATAATATTTTTTAATTGTAATGCGTTCATAACGTATGCGATCATAACGTGTCAGGCATATTGTTCCATAAAACTGATTTGATTGTCTGGACCATATTGAAAACTTGATTCTATTGTATGTAAACGTTTTGACAACCATTAAAAAGTACAATGTAAATATAATTACGTGAAGGATGTAAAATAAATTCTGTGTGTAATTTCTGGAAAAGCAGATGTTGGCTGTCATGTTATGTGATTGGTATACATTACATATAATGGTGCATTTGGTGGTACATTTTGCCTATTCCTAAAGATGTTTAAGGATAAAATTTGGAGTCTATTTTGAGAAAGTATTATTTATGTTTGTATTGTATTATCAAAATTACAATCATTACTCGTTAGTATATTGCGGATTATATAAAGAGAAGTTTTATTTATTTTATTTATTTATTTAATCGTCAAATCAGTAGAAACTGTTTGTGGCGTATGAGGGAAGAAGAATGAACTGCGCACTTGGGTTCCCTATCACATACATTCATACTGAATGGTACAGTACCAACAAAGAATTGACAGAAAATTTTTAAAAACAAATTTTCGCTCCCAAATGTTTTGTATTGTACAAAAAGTTATTCAATTATAATTAGTTTTTTAAGTTTTTACTTTTACCGAAAGATTTTTTTTTGGAGAGGTGTCCCAACACGATTTTTTGTGCTTGAGAATTCGCGCTATCTGAACCAGAAATTGAAAGTTATTCAATTATAATTAGTTTTTAAGTAAATCAGAAAGTTTTTTTTTCGGAAGGGGCTCCAACACGATTTTATGTTTGAGGGATAAGCGCTATCTGCACACGAACCTGATTTGTTGGTTTCAAAAAAAAATATCAAATTAATTTGTTCACACATTCACCAGAAATCAAAGTAAATAATTCACCTAACTACCCTAAGTAAAAAAAAATTACTGGAACAAATTTGTTCAAATTAAATTATTCGAACGGCTTAGTTACTGCAATGTTTTGTCGCGAACTAAGTTTATATATTTTGACAGGTCCTATCATTTTCTTTCACTCGTTTATTATTCTCATCATCATCATCTCTTCAGGGTTTGGGAGAGACTCCTGTTCCGTCTTCAGCATGCCATCTCAAACTTGGACGGCCGACATTCCTTTTACCATGAGGTCTGTAGCAATATATTTGTTTTGGGATGCGGTCACTATTCATTCGGTGTAGATGTTGTGACCATCGGGTCCTGTAATCTTTTACTTTATTTATTATTGGTAGTACTTATAATTCTTCTCTAATTACCTCACTCTTTATTTTATCTAATATTAATCTATATCGGTATTTTCTCGTGTACGACCTAAACACTGACAGACTCCCCTGCACAACCGTTCTCCTCCGCGGCGACTATTCTCCTGATCCTCTTCTTCCTGAAAACAAACATTGCACTGTCTCCTTCTTACGCATTCATTGTTCCTTTTCCAAAAGGCGCCACGTTTAACTTTGCTAATACAAACAACTAATCTGCGCACATCACTATAAAATTCGATTCTTCTTGGTTTTAATATCTTATTTCAGAATTTTTTGTTTAGTTCGTGTTCAAACTAATTTGTGATTTATTCCTGCTTTTTAAACCTAATTGAAAAAAAATTTTTTTTTTTTTTTTTTAAATACTATTTTATTTTTATGTCGTCTAAAGGTGTAAATGACTCTTTTTGTATCCTGAAATATGGATTACCTCAATATAGACTTGTAGCGTTAGTATCTTATTTATTTATTTATTTATTTTTACGTCAAAAAAACAGTTAAAAACTGCGTATGACGTCCTATGGGGAAAAGTGAATTGTGTGCACATTTTCAAAATTCCTACACCAAGTCATATACTACTTAAATTTTGAATTTTGAAAGGGGAAAAAACAAAAACTCCCATGTAGTTAAATCTATTTTCAAAAAAAATAAGCAATAAATTTTGAATTTTGAAAGGGAGAAAAAAAAACTTCCATGTAATAAAATCTATTTTCAAGGATAAATAAGCAATAAATTTTGACTCTTATTACTTCCTCCAAGGATCAGGGAAACTGGACGAAAAACCTGATCGAGATGGGGTCATTTGACCCCGAAGCTGTAGTACAATAGTTGTTACAGGTTGTTTATACTCATTTATACAGTTCAAATGGTAAATAATGCATTATGTATCATTGTTAAAATTAATGTTACTTTTCTTGTGATGCTCAGTATAGTCTCTAATTGTATTTTGGGTTTTCTATTGAATTTAATTGTTTAATGTCATGGCAAAGTGTTGTAAAATAATGTACATGTATTGTATGTGAATTTTTTGTAATGAGCTGTTGATACTGTCACCTGATGAATATGATTTCTTCGTCGAGTGTTATAGTAATAGACTTCGGCATTTTCTGAAAATATATTCCTGCCTTGAGCAAGTCATTTTTACAAAAACCACTGATTCGTAGATAGGAAGACACGGTAGTGGTAGAATTCCTAGATTAATGAAGAGAGGCTTACATGAATCACGTGGGTGGGATTTGGTTATTATTCGTACAATGCGTTTTTGTAATCTAAAAGTCTGGGAGCTATAAGATGTATTTCCCAGAATATTATGCCATATCTCAGGCGGGAATGAACATTCGAAGTATACACAACGAGAGTATGAAGGCTGACTGAATTTGCAAGTATTCTGAACGCGTAGCATAATGAACTTAATTTTGTGTTCAATTCATTTAAATGGACGTTCCATTTAAGGTTTGACTGAATTGAGAGACTAAAAAATTTTGTTGCCTTAACATCAGTCAATGGTACACTGTTCATTTTCAATGGGGCACAGAATTGTTTATTTGAAATGGAAAACTGCATTAAAACCGTTTTCTTTTCGTTCACTATTAATTTGGTATTTCGGAACCAATTTGAAATATCTGATATTGTACTATTTACTGTTTCTTTTTGCAAAGGATGTTCGTATCATCCGCAAAGAGAACCGTTCTTCCGTTTCGAATCGACGAGGGCATATCGTTTACGTAAAGTAGAAACAGAATAGGGCCTAAAATCGATCCTTGAGGAACTCCACATGCAACGGGCAAAGAGTCGGAAAGGTGCGTACGTAATGTTCCATCATTCCAGTAAGGTATTTCAACTCTCTGAGATCGTTGTTTAAGGTACGAACATAACCAATCTAGAGCAATACCACGAATTCCATATGAAGGTAATTTTGAAAGTAACGTAAAATTTGAGAGATCAAAAACTTTTAAAATGTCATGATCAATGTCATCAAAAGTTTTTGAGAGATCTAAAAATAATTAAAGCGCGTCGTGTTTAGTGAGAAAGGTTTCCATTCGTACGTAAAAAGTCTCTCTAATATTTTTGAAAAACTGATAGAAGAGAAATGGGCCGATAATTTTGAATTTCATTTTTGTTGCCTTTTTGAAAAGCGGCTTAATTTTAGCTGTTTTGAAAATATATGAAACTTTCCCAGTGCATAAAGATGCATTAAATATGTGAGTTAACGGGTGTATAATGGCATACGCACAAGTCTTTAACAAGAATCCGGGAATTCATCTAAACCGGACGAATATTTATTTTTTAGTTTACCGATTATTTTGAGAATTTCATAGGAAGAAGTTTCGGATACGAACATTGTGTCTAAAATTTTGGGTGAACTGTCTGTTTTTGAATTTTGTGTCTGAAGATCCTTAGTGAGATCGGCAGCAATTCTCGAAAGTATTGGTTAAAGAGATTAGCCACTTGTTGCCGGATCGTTCACATTTATATCGTTATATTTTAAAACAACATTCTCTACGGGTTTTCTAGTTGATTTGGTAGTAGTTTTTATTATATTCCACATTGCTTTTGTTTTATTATTTGAGTTCAAAATATCCTGATCTTTTTTCATTATTTTAGCCTGCCTTATGACTTTTCGTAACAATGTTTTGTATTTTTAAAGTAGATAAGAAAATCTTGAGATACGTCATGACGTTTAGAAATAAAGTAGAGAGTACGTTTATTTTACACGATGTTCAAATTTCCCTTTTTGTGATCCAAGTATTACTTTTCGTGAAATGTTTAATTTTTCTTTTAATAGAAAGCAGGGTTAAAGAGAAATGAAAGATTTGAGAAAAAATAAATTATATTTTTCATTTGTGTCATTAGCGTTATAAACTGCCTCCATGATTCTTTCAGCAGTAGTCCGTAAAAAATTTATGTTAACTGTAGTAAATGCTCGGCACATGCGTTTTTATTTATTGTGTCAGTATTCATGTTATTAGTAATTGTAAGAATTTGTGCATCGTGGTCACTGTAACCTAGATTATTCGTTATTATTTCATATCTAGTTGTGGTTTTTGTTAATTATAATTTGATCTATTGCTGTTTGTGATTTAAGAGTATTCCGTGTAGGTACGTTCACTGTAATATCTAAATTAAAAGAATGAATTAAGTTGAGAAACCGCTCTTTTTCGTGGGATTCGTTCAGAAAATCAATATTGAAATCTCCACATACAACAATGGATTTAAAAGAGAGATTACTAATTTTGTTCAGAGTTATCTCTAGATTTTCTACGAAATTGAAATAATCTAAAGCTTGCTTTGTTGGAGAGTCTGTAGATGCAAAGTAAGATAATTTTGAGCGTAGTAAGATGTACAACTGTTATTTCAAAACTTTTCAACTGCATATAAATTGAATTCTGACAAGAAGGTAGAATCAATATTATTTCTTACATAAATACACGAACCTCCGTAAGCAGGGCCTTTATTTGATTCCTTGCTCTAAAATAAGATCCTGAAGGTAAAAACTAGAAATTTGGAGTGTGTTTAGATCATTAGAGATAACCAATGTTCTGTAAAGCAAAGAACATCTATTTGACTGAGATCACACTCTAATGCTGCCTCGATAAATTCATTTTTTGAAAGAGATTGCACATTATGATGATTATTTGAATCTTTTGCATGTACTACACGGATGCTTTTCTGCTGCATCTGACTGTAGTTGCTATTTATTTATCTCATTTTTACCTCGAGTGCGTGGTCGAAGGAAGTATCGTGTCCAGCAGTGTTAGGAGGTGAGGAAGGAGGGTTACAGATGTGGGAATGAATAATGGGAGAGGTAGTACAAGGATTAGGTTCAGGGGGTAAGGTAATTGGGTCCAAAGGGGTTCCGGGGGGTGGGAGAGAACTAGGAGATGTAGGTGGGGGAGGAATCATGGATAGGATACTGCTGGGGTGTAAGGATGTGTTTGGGAAGTTCGCTACCGAGTGAATGTTTTCCGACAAGGTTCAAGTGAAGACCATGCCGGTGAAGTGTTTTCTGAGAGAAAGTTAAGCTCAAATAATTTAACATGTGTGCCTCTCAGATGCAGTTTTAATTTATTGTTTGCGTGTCTAATTTCTTTGCACAGTGTTGGTTTGTTGTACCAGAAGGGCAGAGTCAGATTACAATGTTCGTGTTTTGCGGACGTTGTAGTTTGTCAACATGTTGCTCAGGTGTATAGTGACCACCCAAATTGATGTCATTCTGCCCTCCTATGATGATGACTGTATCCCGTTTGGTGAGAGTTTTTGTGTGGGTGTCCAATTCACTGATCACGTCGGCAAACCTCCCGTTACGTTTAAACACACACGTGACAGTGAAATTGGATGGAGTTTCCCCCTGAGCAGGAGGAGATTTGTCGCCCATGGCTATCTGCTAAAATTAGTACCTTTTGGTGGGCTCAGTAGAATGTCCTTGTTTACTGTGGGCCAGGTTGCGCAACTCTACGTGTGTTTGTTTCTTTGCGCTTGCTAGCCTGTTTGCGTCTGTTTGTGGGTGGACGTGTCGATGATGGGAGGGGGTAGTGAGGATTGGGAAGGCATGGAAAATCATTGTCATAATCTAACACAGCAAATCTGTTTTGAGTCATGATTGGTTGTGATGCTTGTGTTTTGTTTTCGCGGATGGACGGTTGAAAGTTTCTGCGGTGTTGCCTATTGTTGTCCAACCGTCTGAGTTTTGAACGACCTCTTCGAGCCTTCGGATATGTTAATCTAAATTATTGTTTACGTGTGAAGGCTTTAGAAGGTCGGCTTTGAGAGTGTACAGGTAGAAAGTGTATAGCGAATAGTAGCCATGTCACGAATGCGTATCAAATGCGTGGCAAATATGAGAATAAATAAATAGATGAGAAATCAGATTATGTGTCAAAATGTTTCTAAATTATCTTTTAATTTACGTGTATTAAATTATTTAATTTAAGTTACGTATTTATTTATAAAATAAAGAAATGATTCTAATTAGTATTTAAATGTTATTGGTTAATTGCAGTGGGGTTGAGGTGTTTCGTTAATAGATCTAAACTGCAAACTAATAAATACAATTAGATTACTATACTTTACCTCTTTAAAGGCCACAAAAAATTTACCACTTTGATATTTTTGAAATCACAAGGTTCAAAATTTTCCGTTACTAATATATACGAAACTTTGAATTTTGATGTTTTTCACAATTATCACAACACTTTCACTAGTTGTTTAATCCTTTACGCAAAACTAAATTTATTTATACAGCAAATATGTATTAAAAGTCTTTGAACTCGTTAAAATGCACGTTTGTCCGTTACGCTGTCTTTTAAACAATAACTATTTACTTCTTTTCCACTGCTTCGGACAATATAAATCTCTTTCGGCGTTCCTGTAACAAGTAAACAAGTAAAGAAAACAATTTAAAAACAAAAGGTACCTGAAAGACGTAAGAAAGTAGTCAAAATTAGTGAAATATTGGAGCACAGTCCGAGCACGTCAGTCACGCAAGGAAGCAACCAACCAATTTTTTCTTAGTATTATGGATTTATTGGTATTAATAATTATGGTATTTATTAATGGTATCTGTGAATACGAATTCTCGAAATTTGTGTGTAACTATGATGACCCGGAAAATGTTTGAACTGAACCAAACCCTGAGTGTTTCAATAGTTTTCTTCAATTTGTCGAATCCGATCAATGTCAAAAATCTACATTTTCAAGCAAACCCCTAAATCCAGGGCATGAAAAAAATGCAGAACTTATCAATATTCTTTTTAATCTAATCGAGGTGATTTTGCACAAGAACATGCACTCAAATGCAATAATGACGCATTGTCTCTCTCGAAGTAGATAACAATTAAGGGGGAGCATATGTTAGCTTCAGCTTTCGAATGAGCAAATTATTGCAAAATCATTGACCATTTTAGAAGTAGTCGCCAGTATTCTTCAATATTCTATTGTGTTGGCAAAAGAATACTTTTAATTTACTTTCTTTCAAGGAACAATAGATGTTATCGACCGAATTTCAAAATACAATTATACTATCTATGCATATCTTTCTACACGATTTGTGTGAATTAATACAAGGAGTGTTCAGCTTTGGAATTTTTACAGGAATACAGGTATATATAATAGCATTATTAATTGCTATTAGCCTCTAAAAATACACCATTCGCTTTTATTAAAATCACTTTATAAATTGCCTTTGAAGCGCAATTACAGTGAATATTCTTTTTAAGATGTTCTGATTGAGGCGTTTTGAATTGAGTTGGGAGCTACTGAGCGTTGTCGGCGATCCAATCAAGGAAACTGGACACACGGGTGTACACATCAGGCACGCCGGTAGCGCAGGGTTCTCCCCAAGACACGATTCCTACGATGACGTTGGAGCCAGCTTCCAGCAGGGGGCTGCCGGAATCGCCCTGCAGGAGAACAAGGGCCAGATTAAATGAAGTGGATACTTCTTTAAATTAAAAATAGGAATATAAAATATATTATAACATTAAGCCTATAAAAATATTCAACAATTCAGAATTGAGGGGCAATGCAAGTAGATTCCAGAAATTAAACAAGAGATTAAAAGAAATACGTCGAGATTTCTTCCATGTTTATTCTAACAGAAACGTATTTTTATGCCAACGTAAATTTAATTTTTGTAAATATATCTTTTTAATTGTTTCTAAACAATTGAGAAAATTCTTTGGCATTTTATGTTCGTGAATTTTACTTACATGGCACACTGAGAGGCCTCGCCCCGCAGCGGCGCACACATTGGAATCATAAATGGTGTATTCATTCACTGCGCTGTGTTCAGCCTGGCAGTCTCCATTCGACACCACGTTCAGGTTAAGTTTCTGAAGGTTGTTGGGTATAGACCCTCCTGGGTACTGAAACAATTAAAAAATATATACATATAATTTCAACTGAACTGGAAACTATATTCGGGGTTTTATACAAACACACAAACAACTTATTTTGGCATATTAATATTTTTGGGTACTTAGAATGAAATTGTGTAAATTTATATTATATTATCTCATAAATACCGTAGGTAAGCCGTATTTCCTCCAAAAACTGCTGTGAACTCTTTGCACTGACTTACGAAAGTTGTCTACACTAAACATTACATATGACAATAGTGAATTACCATAAAACGTTTGAATTTTCAATAATTGCAAATAATTTTTTAATATCTCGCCCGTTCTTAATATTTGTTTCAGAGAAAAAATATCTCATCATTTAATTCATTAGTATATTGAAAAGCTATCTCTAATGAGGTATGTAAAAAAATATAATTTTTGTTAACAAAGTGAACAAAATTGGATGCATCTGTATTGTCATTTCGATTAACCTCGAGAAAATATTTTTTTTATCAGACGTAAGAATTATTATATACAATACCTGTATTATAGGCATGAAACGCGAAGGTTGAGATATTATACATATATTACATGGAATATATTTTCGCTTCATTTTGAGGAAAATGTTATTTGTGACTGTGAAAATTAAATTGAAGTTGAATAAACTTTTTTAAGGCTCCAAATTTACTTTAATGCAGTTCATATGTGTATATTAGTAGCTGTTAATAAATAAATGGACACAGTGTTCTGCATTGCAAGAAGTTTGATAAAGAAAGTTTTGCAATATATTCTTGAAATGTTAGTAGTAAGTATATAATTTACTATAAAGTAAGATTTATATATTATAATATAATATGTAGTAATACAATTTTTGTAAACGCAAAAATACGAGAAACTCACTTCTACGCAAAGGACTACTAGTGTTATAATATGCAGATATGAACATGAGATATGGACGACATTTTTTCAATTAACACAAACTTTCTAAAGAAAATGATGTTTGAAGAGTCAGGAAATCAAGCATTACCTTATTATTTGATACCTTTCAAGATAATATTAAACTAAATCTTAAGATTTTTTTGACAACAATACGAAGTATCAACGAATCTCAATTAAAATGTTGAAACTTCTCACGATTTTGAAGGAGTGTTAATGGCTGAACTACATGGGAGTCTGTTGTTTGTTTTTGAAGCATAATTACTTACACTTATTGCAAATTCACTTACCGAGGTGACGCCCCAGCCGACGGCGAGTACTGGCAATCCTGCTCCCTGGTCACGGTCAGCTTGAGGCAACACAATGGGCTGGACAAGGTTGCTCAGTACGAGAGGAGAAGACAGCTGCAGAGAAAAAGAGACATATAACTTCTTATCCACAAGTTTACGTTAATCTATCATTTTGGCTCTTTCTTCTTTTTTTAATACTATTTTCATAATTCATTTAGGCAACTTTAATAAAACAATTAATCACAAATAAAAATGTTTTGTGTTACAGCTTTCTACTTCCTCGCGTACTACATACGTAGAATAGAGAAAGTTATGTAATGCTGCAGTGTAAAATAGCGAATTTTAGGCACAAAATTCGTATTGTACATCCCAGAAACGGAAAAAATAAGATAATTCTTGTTCGTATATGTAATATATTACTTCCTGAACCACCTTGTTTAGTCAGCATTCACGTTTTTGGGGTTCTTGGTGCTGAAAATTTGATTTACGGCATAATTTATGTCCGACTGTGTGTGAACAACGCCAGCTGTTAAATGGTACGCAGAATTTTCATGAAAATTGATATTTCCCCGGCGATCTGACTATTGTCGATGACCCTTGAATTTGAAGACGACTTTAATTTTCGGGCTTTACATGAACTGTCAGAGAGGACTGTATGAAAGGAAGTAGACAGAGAGAGGTTGAGAGGGACATTACAAAATTACAACAAGTTAGCCAGAAAGACATTTCTCTCTGACTACTTCCTTTCATACAGTAATACTAAAGAGTATTTATCCGTGTGACTTGTGTACATTAATAAAATATTCTTCTGTTTATATCTGACCATCTTTAAAATATTAATTTACTTATTTTTAATTAAGCCTGGTGATGGAAACAATTAATTTCCTAAACTTTGCGCTGTAAGTATTATGTAATAAATATTAATATGAAAAATGTTCTGTCTTTAAAATCGAAGACCAAAAATATTCTAAAATATTGAAGGAATATAGACAGAAAAAAGTTAAGACCCAATTTTTATTCAAACCTGAGAATGTTTGAAAATGTCACAAGTTGATAATGTTTGTATCCTCTTCTACAACACTATGTAGATGGATATTTTTTACGAATGAAATCTATTCTTCAATTTTCGCTGGGTTGCGTAATTTCTCCTATACTTATCTAGGTAGATTATATATTGCAATTCTACAATTTTTTCCAATTGTTCGATGGAAGTAGAAGAAGACTGCTGTTCAAGTTAGATTATGCCATTTTGAAAGCGGGCGAACCTGACTGAGTTTCCATTCCAACGAATATTTACTCTCTGATAAGGAACAATTATTTGTATTGTGAGATAATTGCTGAAAATGCTAAAAATAGTGAAGTAAACGTAAGAGGAACATCTCTCCCGATATGTCATCAGATCCTGGCGTAATTAAATTTATCGTTTTCATAATTTGAAGTATACTATTTGCAATTATACTAAAAACTCAAAGTTTTTGTTATTTATAATTGCATTTTCGGCATATCTCTTTCGTATGAGTGCATCTATCTTCTTGTGGTCAATGAAAATTAAGTCAATGAAATGGTCGGACGGTATAACAGACAGACTGACGCTTTGAAAACAATTTTTTCTATTTCTGAACCCCACTGGAACTACCTGTGCTTCCAATAAAATTTAAACATTGGTTTTTGCAGCATTGCATACCTTTTTGTGCCATGTAAAAAAGTTACATTTTCGTAAATAAACGTGAAGACCATTCGATCACGAGGACCACTGATTTCTTATATCACGGACGGATTGTATGATATCTAGGAAGCAATTCTTCAGCGATTCCGACGAAATGAAATTTATGCTCTTACAAATTGAATTGGATTCTGACACGGTGATCGATTGCACTTCAATTAGTTTTGCATGAACGCTAAGTTTAAAAGCTTCACGTCTCGTTGTTTGTTCACGTTCACCATTTAGAATGGTTCCAGTCGTGTATACGACACCAGAGTTTTGTCTTTGTTACGTACAGAATTCATTGTGTATGGGCCTTTACATTGTTTTGGGCGGTTTATCAACTTTTTTGTGATTAAGATTTTCACCTGCAGGAGACCGATGTCATTTTCTAACTTGGTGTAGGAGAACTTGGGGTGTGAGATGATGCGTGACACTCGGTTTACGTTGCCTCCAGCGTTCAAGGTGTTAGTTCCACTCACAACGTTGATGAGAATGGGAAGAGATCTGAAAATAAATGTAAGAGCTTCAATGAGTAACATGAGAAGTAAATCGAAGGTTGCTACCGCTCGTTTGTAAATTCGAATCTTAGTAAGATCTGAATGTTTTTAGTTTGTTATTATAATCACAAAAATCATAGTCGCCGAGGGAAAGTTCATCGTGTTTTCGTTTTTGACAAAAGCCCGGTTAAAATATCTGCCAATGTAACGTTAAAAGTAGGATGGCACTATGAGAGTAACTTATATTTCTCTAAGAAGCAAATTAATGTATACTTTTTAATCGCTGATGTTAGGATATGTATGTCTTATTGATATCGTAGGCTTCCGCGGACAGAGTCATGATCTGGGTGACGTTGCGTTGAAGGCTGAGGTGGCGACGTTTCGACCGACATATCGCAATCCTCTTCGAGGCTTTACTGCCTGTACTGAGGCAACACAGTCCTGAAGAGGACCGCGATATGCAGGTCGAAACGTCAGCACCTCAACCTTCGACGCGGCGTCACCCGGACAGCCCAGATAATATGTATGTCTGTGCTTTTGTCTGTTCTCAGAAACTAAGAATGATAATGTTTTGTTCGATATCATTAAGTATAATGGGCTACAAAAAATATTTCTTACCCGACAATGCAGTGAGCAGCGGTGAGGATCCAGTTCTCATTCAGAACAGAACCTCCGCAGAAATGGCTGTTGGTTAACACTCTCCTCAGAGAGACCTGAAAAAACAGTAACATACGTTAGCTACCTGTAAATTACTATAGATGAATGAAGACTCGTCATTCCCTTGTTTCAGGCAAGTGTTAAAGCACTAGGTTAGAAACTAACTTTTATTTTCTAACAGATAAGTATCAGATTATCAGAATACGTAAATATGTTAATGCTGAAATATCTTTCAGTTAAACCATATACCCGCAAATTACTCAATCTGATAAAATATGTAGAGAGGCTTTAAAATGCATAATTATTCAACAATCTTACCTTGTGACAAAAACACTTATGTCATCACCATTTTGGATTAAAGTCCTTCAAAGTGAAAGCTAATATTTATTCTAGTGTTAAATTCGTCTAATATTTATAATCATCAAATGAAACATTCTGACAAAAAGTATTAATTAAAAGATTGTTTCTTTTGTATTCATATTATTACTGAACACGTGATAAGTTGATTCTCTGTACAATCCATTTAGTATATTTTTCATCAAATGCATTTTAAATTAAAGCAGATAAAAATAGTTTCTGCTGGAGAACTTACAATGGTCGGGACCTCTCCAACAGCAGCATCTTGGCCTCCAATGACTCGGTTGTTGGGAGCCCCTGGATCGAATAAAATATGAGAGCGTCCGAAGTAATAAAGAAACGATTAAAATAGTAAAATACAGAGTGTACGTTTCATTTTGCGAAGATTGACGAATGTTATTAATTATTCATCATTTATAGCAATAATGAACATTTAAATAGAACGCCAAAATTATTCGGAAAAGTTCTGATAAAATCATGTGCAGGCAGCAAACTTATTGAATTAAATAATAACATGCATGCTTCCGAAATAATTAAGAGTTCCTTTTATTACGTTCCTTTAATCCACTTATATAAAGGGACAATAACAAATCATATAGGGTATTATCTAGTAATGATTTTATAATTTTAAATATTTTTCATTGTTTATATTAGATTTAACAATAAAACCCATTAACCAGAACGAATACAAACAAATATAAACATAATTTGTTCCATTTATAAACTTCAAAATAACGGGATGGAAAACGGAATTCACCTGTAACGTAGGTGAACAAGGCGTGACCCCTTCATGGTTAAATGCATTGTGGTGGTGTGCAGTAGCAAAACTTATTCTGAACAAAAGCACACAAAATGGTTTTCCAAAACGTTGCAAATAAAAAATCAAATAAAACCCTCCTGTATAACACTAAAATAAATTAAATATTTTAACAAACACATTCTTCACAAATACAGCCATAACGAAGTACGTATAGTATCGTGTGTCAGGAAACCCTCCGCATCAAACCAAATCAGGGGCACCTATTAAAATAGTACATTATGAAAAGATGTAATGATGGGTATTAAAACACGAGTGTGATATCACGATACGAGCGAAATTCGAGCGAGTGTTGTAAACTTCTCACAAGTGTATTAATACCCATTACATCGAGTTTCATACGATACTTTTTCTACGACTTTTATAAGGTAAACTATTTCATTGAATCGTTTCGTAGAGGTTGACATGTGGGATTCCGCCAAGGCCATCTAACCCTACTACCCTCGCATGCTGCGGCAAGTGGCTGTGGGTACCAGTCCGCCTGCGAGGGTGTACTGCGCTAGTCAAATAGGATCAAAGAGAAATTGCGATCCAATTTATTTTAAATAATATTCCACGAAAATATTAATTATAAAATAAATTAAAACTAACAAGCATAATATAATATCAAATGCAATTTTAATTTACACAATCGAATATTCTCAATGATTTATGAAATGTCAATACTTGGTTTGCAAACTTCCCAGTGATTGGTCAAGAAGCTGCATCATAATGAAATCTGTATCGTAATGAGTATCATTATGCAACTGGTTGCAGCCAACAAATGAAGCATAAAAATGTAAGAGTAAAAAAATATAATTTATGTTCGCAGCATCAATGCTCTTTTTTTTTAATATAATTGAGTAGAATCTAATAGCTATGTAGCTTGTATTGATTTTTAATATCACCAACATATAATTATTGTATGTCATGTGAGAGATGAAATAATTGTAAGAATACTTAATATTAGTGATAGTATGATTATTGATCCTCGTCTTGTACTGTACTATTTTATTATTATTATTATTATTATTATTATTATTATTATTATTATATTTTTATTAACTGTCACCGGGTTATACCCGATTGCAGTTCAAATAAATAAATGTATGCAAGAATATAAACAATGCTATTCCATAACGAAACACGTGAACAACCAATATTTAATGATGGGCACCCATTTGCTTGGATCATTGCTATGGCAAGATATCAGCTATGTCGAAAACAGTGACACACTGTTTATAAGAAATTAGCCGGTATGCTTTGTCTGAAAATAGGGGGAATAATAATCAAATATTTGCATTATCAGTCAAAATCGAATGGTTTTTTGTTTGTTTGTTTTTATTTTTCCCGAATTACTTAGTGTCTGACCAAACCAGACGTACGTGCCACATAGCTACAATGCATAGTTTTCTTTCAATTTCGGCGCGATTTTGAAATTAGTTATATAGATTATATCTAACAATCACAATTGTACTGTGAAAAGTAACGAATATTCCTTAGCAAAAGGAAATCTGAGCAATTACTGAATGAACCAAATTATTTCCGCAGATTCTTTTGAAAATTCGCACGTGCTTGAGTCTTTACACCACTTCCTCGGTAGTTCATAGCAATGATTGTTGACAGTGCTTCTGATGATACATACCGAGACAGGCACCAGCGAGCAGGACGATCAGGCCGAGCTTGTACATTTTGAAGAAAGGATGTCTCATCACCTAAATCCCAGCCTTTTATACACTTTTTTAAGCGAACTTCGTTTAGTAATTAAGATTATGCGATAAATGTCAAGTAGTCTGTGAAGAAGATATCACTGAAATATCGTATTTGTCTTCGTGTCGTGAAATCTCTTGAGCCATGAGAGGCAATGTGTTTACTCCTCTCTAAAAGGAAGCAACATATTACAACTAATAAGTCTCTATTACATTTCATGGGAAAATGGACATTACCTCCTATATTATTTTGGTGTATGCCCCAAGTGCCATTGCATTGAGGGCTTCAATCCAAGAATGCTTAGATTGAGAGAATTAAAGTCGGAAATAGAAAAAAATTAATTAGCCTGCGATTGCAGGTTTTAATGACTGACCTTCCCTATTCAGCATCAATAGCATTCAAAGTACTGTCTCTTGTCATTGGGTCTTTTCTTTACTTTCTCGTATATATAGGTACTACATACGGAATAATATTCATACTATAGAGAAAGTTATGTAGTGCTGCAGAAAATGGATTTCAAGATTTCAACGGAAATACACATTTTCTTACCGAGAAAGTGTTTATTTTCAAAACGTCCTTCCCTCTGTCCTCGCAGGGGGTGTGTCGGACGGTCGCAAGACCTGAGGTTCTATGTGAAGTAGGAGATGTCCACTGGTTCCGAGTCTTTGGGAACCCGTCGTTAGCTGTAAGGGGGGTAGTAAGTGGTTCGCCACCGTCTTTGGGGAGGAGGGATTAGCGGCATCCTCTGTGCAACCGGCGGCAGATCTCAAACCAACATAAAAATGTTCGGCGGGGAGCATGAATCCCCCTCTCAGGTTATCTAGGTTCTGTCGGTACTCACGTCGATAGTTTCAAAGTGGCGGCAATGAGTAGATGAGTTGGGGCCGCGAGCCACCCTGGCCTTAAATCGAGCAGCCCTCAGTTAGGCACTTAGCTTCGTCGTGTCAGTGGCTCGATACTCCGGGTAAAGAAGAGGGACTTGTCCTGGCCAATTGTGAGTGGCGCTTAATTGGACACCGATGATCGCCGGGAGAGCTAGTAGCTCTGAGCTGGTAGAGTGATCCCACCCAGGCTTAATTGGGGAGTATCCCGCGAAGAGTAACTGCTCTCCGGTGGGAGCCGGTTACCAGCTTGAAGATCTTCTTGACCGCGGATGGGGGTGCAGCTAAAAGCCAAAACCTAGCTGCCCACTCAAGGGAGCAATTCTCCCTGTAGAACAAGACAAAGATTGGAGTTGTAGCCCACGCAGGGTAACAAGGTCTGTCCCCAAAGTAGCGCATCGTAATTTCTTTTGACGCCACTATAAGTCGCACAACGGTCAGACTAAATTGGATAGGATAAGGACAGACGTAGCTTATCAACGGTTTCTAGTTGAGTTGTCTCCGCGCCCCTGGGTAGGTTAGAATGTTTGAGTTTGTAAGCTCCTGTGTAGTAGTCATGTTGTACTGTGTGGAGAAATCTTCGGATCAAAGATACGCGATCATGTTTTGCGTGAAGATGAACAAAATGCCGGTGGAAACTTTTATCCTAATTTTTTGATACACTTATCACCAGGATCACGTGGATATTCCAGTACGACCCGGAAACAAACGGGCAGAATGCGGAGTGTCACACCTCGGCGTCTCCGCACTTCAAGAAGGCCCGCATGAGCAAATCACGCTCGAAAGTCATGCTCATTGGTTTTTTTTAACACAAAGGGGATAGTGTTGAGTTCGTACCCCTGGACACACTGTAAACGTCCAGTTCTACAAACAAGGACTCCAGAGGCTGAACAACAGGATCACCCGCGTCGACAGGAAGGCTCGCATGAGCAAATCACGCGTGAAAGTCATGCTCATTATTTTTTAAACACGAAGGTGATAGTGCACAGTGAGTTCGCACCTCCTGGACACACCATAAACGCCCAGTTCTACAAACAAGGACTCCAGAGGCTGAACGACAGGATCACTCGCGACCGAAAGGAGATCACCGCTTCCTGGAAGCAACCACGTCGACAGCGCGCCGGCCTTCACCGCATTCGTTGTCGGGGATTGCCTGACCCATATCGGTGTGGCAACGCTTCCACAACCTCCCTACTGCCCTGACCTTACTAACCGGGCTGCTTTCTGTTACCTTGTACGCGTAGGCTTCCGCGGCTCGAGTCGATGACTTCTTCGCTGTCCGGGTGACGCCGCGTAGTGGGCTGAGAGGCCTCTCAGCCCACTACGCGGCGTCACCCGGACAGCGAAGAAGTCTTCTGTTACCTTGGCCGAAAAGGTTCATGGAGGAATCGCATTTCAAGACTTTGGACAACATCGAAACAAGTTCGACGAGGGCTCTAAAGGACTTCTGTGCCAAGGACTTCTCGGGAGCGTACGAAGCAAGGAAACCACGCTGGCAAAAATGAATCTATGCACAAGTGTCATACTACGAAGGATTTTATACTGTCTCTCTGACTGGGAAAAAACATTAGCGGATGCTGTTCACAGTAGTAAGTTTTCATAAATTCATAATGTTCATATAAAAGATCATAATGTATAATAAAATGTTCAAAAAAATGTGTACATTGAACATAAAATGTTCATTACTACAAAATAATCATAATGTTAAATAAATTCGTAATGTTCAAATTCATAAAATGGATATTCCCCGACAATTGTAGTCCGACTAAACGCTATGCGATTTTGAAAACAATTGTTCAAAATATCGAAGATATTTTCATGAAGCTCCTGTGACATTTTAAAAATTTTCTAAAAAAAGACTCCATTTTTTAAAAATCCCGTCCACTTGTCCGTTCATATCGACTTCTGCCCATCGCAGCGACTAACAATGTGTCTTTAGAGGCATTCTATAATTACAGTAAATTAATGTGTTCATTAAAAGATAATGTGAGTAAAATATTTCTTTTCAATTGTAGTGATAGATTAGAAATATTAGGTAGTAGATTTTCAGAGCTTCGGCTCTTTTAACACTTCACCGTATACACACTACAAATGCTTTACGTCCTTTTTTTAATTTATTTATTTTTAGTTGAAATTACAATGTTCAGTTTACAAAAGAAACTATGCAATTGTAAGGTGACTTAATCTAATTCACTTAATCTAATTCACTTAATCTAATCAACTTAATCTAATCAACTTAATCTAATTTAAAATTGTACTTAACCAACTTAATAGGGAGAGGAAACAAATAGCACTCAACAGAATTAGTCGATATTTGAAAATATCTGGAGGAAAGAATGGAGCGGGAATCTGTTCTTTATTCTGGTTTTGTACCTGGGATCTTTTCCGAGTCTGTAGTGAGTTGATGCCTTTATGAAGGGTAAATTGGTGTAAAAGTTGTTTGATAGGTATGCTATTTGGTGAGCTATTTCATTTATGTTTAGATCGTGATGTAGTTGTTTATTGCTTATAAACCATGGAGCTCTTGTTATTAATCTTAAATATTTGTTTTGAAATATTTGCATTTTGTTGAGATTGGTTTTTGCGACATTGGTCCAGATCGGACATGCGTATAATAGAGTTGGCCGAATGAATGATTTGTATAGCATCAGTGCATTTGACAGTGAGAGGTGGTTGTATGAATTTAGTAAAGGTCTTAATTGGATTAATTTGGTTTTTGCTTGTTGTGCTTTTATATCAACGTGTTGTTTCCAGTTAAGTTTAGTGTCTAAATTTAATCCAAGATATTTTATTGTTTTCGTGATTGGGGTCCAATTTATAGCTTTATTGTTTATAAGTAGCGGAGATGGATGTGCAAAGGTTTTCAATGAGAAGATTTTTGCTGTTGATTTTGAAGGATTTAATTTGATTTTCCAGTTATTTGCCCAATTTGTTATTAAATTTAGATGCTGTTGGAGCTGGAATTGATGAGTTTGTAGTGAAGTGCCGGAGATGTATAAGGCAGTGTCATCGGCGAATTGGGCGGTATTTATTTGATGGGAAGTAGGAATGTCTGCAGTGTAGAGATTAAACAGGGTTGGAGATAGCGGCGAACCTTGGGGGACCCCAGCGGCAATTTGTCTGGGGTTAGAATGGTGACCTTCAACTGTAACTGAGAAAGTTCTGTCTGCTATGAAATTTTTGATGATTTGAATTAAATACTTTGGTGTACCAATTTCGACTAGTTTGAAGTAAAGGGCTGGGTTGCTTTACGTCCTCTTCAAGTTAACAGCTGGCAACGTCACGGATTGGCCTTGTCACATGGTTATGGTCAAGTGGCTGTTCTTTGAGCACGTGTTCTCTTATCAATAAATTTCATTCATATAACAAAGAGATGATTTTATATACTATAGTTGCGTATTTAATTCGATCAAGCTTAACTTGTTCAAATGAGTTCATTATTTGCAATTATATTGCTATGAATCCTAGAAATGGGTAACTACCACTCCAGTTACATATATTAATACTTTCTTAGACAGGAGAAGAGAGTGTTTACTGAGAGAGAAACAGTTGGGTTAACGATGTTTTTAAAGAAATAATGCAAAGTAGTTTGTGATCAAAACAGTAAATATTATACTCAAAAACATTGTCGGCTAATATTGGTAGAGTTAAATTTAGATTCCATGTTGTACATGTATTCTGCGCATCTTACAAATTTAAGCAAAATTTTCGCTTAGTGAAAAGAATAATTCGTAGCACATGTTTTAAAAATGTGAATTATAATTTTTATGTCTTTTTTTGTCTTTCATATCTATAATTTGATGAGATTTCAAAACAACCTGTTGTTAAATTTACTTTATCTTATTTAAAGTGTGTTTAAAACGATTTAAAATTAGCTTCTAATAAGTCTGACGTCAGTTCTTGTTATATACCTTGCTTGTATTTACCACTGGCTGGAAATTATAAATGGCATCCAGTTATAAATCGACATCGGAGCGTCGTTGCTTTTCTTGTGACTCTGGCATTCTTGATCTGTTCTTCTTCTCAACAGAGTGGAAGAACAACCCAGAGTGGATGTTCTATAATAATAAACTATCCAAAATCCTTATTATTAATCAAAATCATTATTATGCTATTGGAATGCTCTTTTAGAGGTTTAAAGGATAAAGGTAAAAGATATTTAAGAATGAATAGAATAAAAATATTTAGCTTTAGAATTTTTTTATAGGCAAGTAAAGTATAAATAATGCATTAGTCTCGACAGATACACTATTATCTTAGCTTTATTTCATGAATTGATTTTGAAGAATGATCACACTTAATACTCGTTTTGTAAGATCTTGAAATACGATTCGAATGTTATTCAGTTCTGTGCGATGGTGTCGTCAGTGGAGATCTGACATGTTTATTGAGCGTTTTCTGCGATCCAGTCCAGGTACTTGGACACACGAGTGAACACATCAGGGACGCCAGTTGCGCATGGCCTTCCCCAAGACACGATTCCTACGATGACGTTGGAGCCATTTTCCAGCAGGGGGCTGCCGGAGTCGCCCTGCAGGGGCAAAAAAAAAAATAAACTCTTTTAATGACGTGCGTATGTTGAAAAACATATATATTGCGTACATTATTTAGTAGGATATGGATCACGGGATCGGTCAATTAATGAAACACATTAGTTAGCCATTTCGGAATATTTAATTCCTTCATCAGGGCTACAAAAACACAACACAGGAATAAAGACAACTTGTCTGAACAACATTAGAAATCACACAAAATATGCCATGAATAACAACATAAGATAAAAAAAAATAACTATATATATATATATATATATATATATATATATATATATATAAGCCAAGGTAATATAAATAGTACACAACCTGGTCAAACATCATGTTCGCTTACAGGCGCCTATAGGCGAACATGATGTTTGACCAGGTACAGTATTTGACCAGGTATACAGTATATAATTCATTTATTTATTTACTTATTTTTCTTCATGTATGTTGATTCATGGCATATTTTGTGTGATGTCTAATGTTGTTGTTCAGACAAGTTGTCTTTATTCCATGTGATTGTGTTTTCGTAGCCCTGATGAAGGAATTAAATATTCCGAAACGTTGGCAAACTAATGTGTTTCATTAATTGACCGATCCCGTGATCCATATCGTACTACTTATTAACGGTCGTGATTTCTACAATGGTACATTATTTAAAAAATAGAAAAATACTCATAAAACAATATTTAAGAAAACATTACACGAAAATCCCAAATGCTTTTTAAAGAGTTACGCATTCGGATAAAAATGGAAATGAATCGTAGTAAATAAAATTTATATTGGATGACTGATACTCTGAATAGGATTAAGAGCCAAAATACGGCTTTTGGAAAAAAATAATTATAATTATTAATTTTTAGGAATTATTGAACAAGTTGCAACGCCGTTTTCCTATGCTTCAAGGATTATGCAAAATGATTTCATTTTCTAGAATCTCTGACTACTTAATTAAATTAAAACATGAAAAAATAATCCATTACGAATTTCATCACAAAAAAGGACTATTTTGGTACTTAACACCCCGTGAGAAGTCCAGTCATTTAAGAAAAGCATTTATGATTTACATCACTCCGAAAGAAATATTTATATACCAGCAATGATATATCAATGCTGCGGTTATGTTATTAGGAAGATAAAAAAATCTTTAACATTTCAAATGTACGAAATTGGTACTTACATTGCACACAGAATATCCACGACCGCCGCTAGCGCACACGCTAGTTTCATAAATGGTTCCAGAGTGTGCAGACTGGCAGTCTTGGTTGGAGACCAAGTTCAGAATAACTTTCTGAAGGTTGTTGGGGAGAGTCCATCCTGGATACTATAAAAATAAAAGCAGATATGGATTCAATTACTCGGAAAACATAGAATTTATGCAAAACGCATGATATCAGTTTTAGCTTTCCTTGTACTTGAATTTAGTAATCATGAGGTCAGTGAAATTCGTGATTTTGAAGGAATTATATGTATAGTGAGACTGTCCGAGAGAAAGTAAGCAAACGTTTGCAAAACTTTTCACCCTCAGTCCATGATGTCTATCGAAGAACAACACGTCTATGAACGGTTAGTTCAGTTGTTTCTAAAACCACGATTTCAGTCTACTTATTTTTCTTGTGGTTTGCGAGATAAACATTAAATAATTTTAATGTTTCATTTTGCATGATTACATTAGCGTGCAAACATTGACACGAAATATTTCCTCGTTTATATACATGCAATTATTAAAATAGCAGCGTGTATTTTTCACAAAACTCAATCTTCTTGAAAACATGATTATTCAGCGTCACTATATAGGTTTCATTGTTTTTTTTTTAATATTTAGAGGCTTGGCAACTGTGGCCTTTAGCCTTTTACTGATTAGTGATAAAAGCTGAACCTGTACAATTTAAATTTTATAAAAAAGATTCGCTTCTTTCAGAAATCGTAATGTTTTGTCTGTTGCCGTTTTTTCTTTCCGAGATCTTCTTTCAAGTTCCCTTTGATACCACATCTGTCTCGAGTCTTGAGAGATTTGCACAGTCTGTTAGAAGATGTTTCACTGTGAGAATTCCACCACCGCAGTCGCAGAGAGGTTGCTCTTCCTTTTTCAGCAGGTATGAAGAGGTTATCCTTGTATGGCCTATTCGTAGTCTTGTAAGGCACACTTGTTCTCGACGAGTGTAGCTGTGATACGATGACCATTCATTGACGCTCTGTTTCACTGGGTTTAATTTTGTTTGAAGACTATTCCACGTTGTCTGCCATGCTCTTATTATGCTCTTTAAAGCAGCATTTCTTACATCTTGAGGGCGTACTTCTATTTCGATTCCTGATTGTTTATTTGCGGCATTTCTTGCTGCAGAATCGCCTCTTCATTGCCTGAGATACCTGTGTCCCAGGGCACCAGATGAACGTAACAGACGCTTCTCGCTGTTTTAGCTCGTGGCATAATAGGAGAATCATCTGTAGTAGTGGGTCTACAGGCAGGCGTCTGTCTATGGCGGTTAGAAAGCTGAGCGAGTCAGTGCAAATCACAAATTTTCTTGCACCGAGAGTTTCACAGTGCCGCAAGGCTTGTAATATTGCGAACAGTTCAGCTGTGTATACACTCGCTTCTGGTGGAAGGTCCATGTTTTGTTGATCCATCGGTGTAGATAACTGTGTGATCTGCTATGTATTCTTCAAGAAGTGATCTGAATCTGATTTTTAATTCCGTGGGAAGGCTTTCTTTTTTCTTTACACTAGTGGTGTCGAGTCGAATCTCTGGTATTTTAAGCGTCCAAGGAGGGACTTCATATGGTTTATGTTTGAAAACCGGTGGTAGAATGATGTTGTAGCATCTGATTATTTCTTCTGCCCGGATGTTGGCTGGACGAGTAGCTGTAGGCCTTTGATTGTAAATGTTTGTCAGGTTGGGACTAGTCATCAATAGATAATTTAGGTGTTCTGGTAGTGACAGCATTTTTGCTCGATATCTGAGTAGTATTGTTTGCCGTCTATGGTGTAGCGACATGGTACTGGTTTCACAATAGACACTTAAGGAGGGACTAGTGCGGAACGCTCCAGATGCATAACGGAGGCCTGCGTTGTGAATAGGTTCTAATTTTCTTAAGCTTGACTTCCTGGCTGAGGAGTACGCTGCACACCCATAATCTATTTTGGACATGACCAGCGATTTGTAGAGACGAAGCAAGACGTCTCTATCTGCTCCCCAATTTATATGCGAAATGCATCGGATCACGTTCAGAGCCGTTTTGCATCTAGACAAGATATACTCTAGATGTTGTTTCCAGGTTAAATGTTTATCAAAAATCAAGCCAAGAAATTTTGCCGTTTCATTGTACGCCAGTTGAACACCATGTAACGTTAGATCTGGATCTCTGTATCTTTTCCGTTTTCTACAGAAGTGGACGCATTTGGTTTTAGTTGCTGCAAATGAGAATCCGATATTTTCCGCGTTCTGTACTAGTGTATTGATGGCCTTTTGCAGTTTCAATTTAATCATTGCTGGCGATTTGGCTGAATAAAATAGGGCAATATCATCAACATACATGCATTTTCCAACTGATGATTCTATGCCATCAAACATCTCATTGATTGCAATGATAAAAAGCGTGCCACTTAATGGAGAACCTTGTGGTACACCGTTCTCAAGTACGTAACTTTCTGAGATAGACTGCCCAACACGAACTTGGAAGGATCTGGTACTAAGGAAGCTGGATATGAATTTTGGAAGGTTGCCTCTGATTTGCCAATTATGCAGTTGTCTCAAAATGTTGTAGCGCCAGGTCTTATCAAACGCTTTTTCTAGGTCGAAGAATACAGCCACCATATGTTGTCTTTTGATGAAGGTGTTCTGTATTGCGTTTTCTAGATATACTAACTGATCGGTAGTAGAGTGATGCTGTCGTAACCACACTGATGTTTATTCAAGAGGTTGTTTCTTTCGAGACACCATGTTAGTCGAGTGTTGACCATTTTTCTAGGATTTTCCTAGACAGCATGTCAGTGACACTGGCCGATAGTTTTCAGGTTTCCTCGGGTCTTTGCCAGCCTTTAAAAGTGGGATTATTATCGCTTCCTTCCAGCATATGGGGTAATTGCCTTCTACCCAGATGTTGTTATATATATTTAGCAAGGTGTAAAGTATTTCCTCTGGCAACCGACGTAGTATGCTGTAGGGGATTGGCTATTTCTTCTGGGTTGCATACTAGTTGTCCTTCATATTCTATGCATGTAATAGGGCTGAAAACGTTTTTTCCAGCTATTGACCTGATTTTCTGCCATATTTCTGTGACTTTGGTCGTTCTGGTTATGGTTGTCACGTACTTCTCCCAGCTTGATCGTTTGGCAGCTAGTACTTTCCTGCGAGCAAGTGCACGCAAACGCTTGAAAGCAATTAGATTGTCTTGTGTTGGTGACCGCCTGTAGGTGTTGAGGGCTCTTCTTTTCTCCTATTGCTTCTTTGGTCTCTGTATTCCACCACGGTACTGGAATTCTGGATGGGCGACCAGTAGTTTGTGGAATGTATTTTCCAGCAGTAGAAATTACAGTATTGGTGAAGTCTGTTACGTCTTTCTCTGTGTTTCCACTGACATTTATTGGTGTTAGATGACTGGTGAAGTTGAACCAGTCTGCACGCTCGGTGCACCAACGTTTCTGTAAATATACGGCGTTCTTTGATATGTTTGATGATATCAACAGAGGAAAGTGATCGCTTTGATGAAGATCTGGAAGTGGTTTCCACGTCAAGCGTGTTGCAAGATTTGGGCTGCATATTGAAAGGTCTATGGCTGAGAATGTTCCATTTCTAGCGTTGAAGTGAGTGCTTGCTCCTGTATTTAAGAGTACGTATTCGTTGTTGAGTAACAGTTCGTCGATTCTGCGACCGGCGTCATTTGTTCTAAGGCAGCCCCATGTGGTGCTGTGAGCATTAAAGTCGCCTAGAATAAGAAATGGAGGCTGTAGTTGATCAATCAGGCCTTGTAGCTCTTCCTTTTGCCATGAGGTGTCTGGTAAGTAAAGACTACATAACGTCATCTTCAATGGTTGGTGTAATGTTACAGCTACTGCTTGTAGAGGTGTATTGAGGTGAACTTGACTAGCAGGATGTGTATTGCTGATCAATATGGCAACACCACCTCTAGCTCGCCTATCAGGTTCTACGTCATTGCGAAAGATCTTATAACCTCTTAAATTGAAACGGTCTTCTGGTTTAAAATGGGTTTCTGTAAGCACACACACATCGGTGTGTGGTTGGCCAGTAGCAATTTCAGTTCGCAATAATGTGATATGCAGCCGTTAATGTTCCATTGAATAATATTTTCCATAGTTGGGATGAAGTTCTGCTGCTGTGGCATGGATGGGTCCTGCTTATTTTCTGGGTTTTCCTCTTGGCCATCCTTTCTTCTTTTTCTTTTTGCGCGGACTTTTGCCTGGTTCGATTGACTGGTAATCGTTGTTTTCTGCACTTATCATCGAGCTTGTCTCTGAGCCAGTGGTCGTGTCTTGATCATTGGTTTTTTGTTTGAGCAAGTCCTCCTTGGTGTGTTTTGGAGGACGAGGCGATCGACTTCGGTGGCTCCTTGCCGATTCGCCTTTACTGGAAGTGGCTGCGGCGGCGGCCACTGAATTTCTTTCTGCATCATTTGACCGGGGTGCTAAGGATTTCTTTTCAAGAACTATTTCGCTTTGGGTGTTTGTGTTTAAATCTTCTGTGTTTACTTTGTTCTTGTAAATTTCACTGAAATACTTTTCTATACATTGAGTTATTACAGGCATTAGTTCTTTCACTACTAGGGAAGGCAAAGGTGTGCTTTTAGTAACTGCTTCAACGTATGTAATATTTCCTTTTCTGGACAAACAAGTTTTTTGCTTCAGGATAGCTGAGTTTTTGCCTGACTTTTATTTGTTGTATTGCTGCCTCCTGTTTATAGATTGGGCAGTCTCTTGACCTTGATGAGTGCTGCCCGCTGCAATTGATGCATTTGATAGGATCCATGCATGGATCACCACTATGAAATTGCTTTCCACATTGACATGCTTTGATTTTAGCACATCTAGATGCTGTGTGTCCGAAATGTAAGCACTGAAAGCACTGCATTGGTTGAGGAATGAACATTCGTACGCTCAGACGATGAATGCCAGCTTTAATCTTTTCTGGTAACGTGCTGCGGTTGAACGTCAGAACATGGGATGCTGAAGGAATTATCTGCCCGTCTCGCCTCATCGTTAGCCTACGACAGGCAATGACTCCTTGATGAGCCAGTTCTTGCACTATTTCCTGTTCGCTGCAATTTAGTAAGTCACTGCAAACTACAACACCTTTACAGGTATTCAGCGTACTATGGGCATTCACTTCAACTTCGATAGTACCTATTTTGCTTAACTCTAACAACTTTTGACCTTGATAGTCATTAAATGTTTCTATTAGGAGTCCAGACGGAGTTTTCTTTATCTCTCTTACGGCAGATCCAGCACAGGTGCTAACACACTTTTCTATTAGAAACGGACTTACTTTTTCAAAGTTTCCTTCCTTTCTTTTAACTGTAAGGTACTTTGGTACCACTGATGTGTTGTTGAACAAGTCATCAGGATTTACGTTTCTTCCAGTTCTCATTCTTTTTGCTCTAAACTCAGAACTCATTTCTGGACGAGAGTTTTTAAGGGATCCCTCAACCCTGGAATCGCAAACTTCCATGCGTGTCCCGCGAAGTTTGCTATCACTCGTAGCAATATCTGCCCCGGGTGCCGAGTGATCCGCACCCTTGGCATTGCAGTAGCTTGATGACGACGCCCGGTGGCCTGCTTGCTCACCACCGACCGCCGGTACTGGGTCTCCGATCCCCTGCACCGTAATGGTTGATCCTAGACGATCCTCCATACCGGGTTTTTTCTTCAGGGTCGCCTTCCCCTAGCGTTTTTAAGCTACCGCCAGCTAAAAGGAAAAGGAAGAGAAGAAGGGGGACAGTGAAGAATAGTTAGAATAGAAGAGTAGAACAGAAATGACTCCCTAGCCCTCGTAACCTAATAGCGTCGGGGTCGGAAACACAAGGGTTGGCCGATATGAAGGTTGGCCCACAGGACAGATAGCAGAAGTGTGCCACAAGTAAGTGGAAGCAATGACACACGAAGTTCATGGGAATGAGAGGATGTTTAGGGGAGTGACAGCGGACAGCTGCTCCGATTAGTCGCCTTTTACGACAGGGGGAGGTCCCGTGGTGTTATTCTACTAAACCCCCGACACCACACGGGGCGGTTTCATTGTTTTCTGTGTATCTGATAAAGGGCTTTAATCGTTTTTTATCATATTATCATATTTTTTCATCATATTTTATTGCGATGTTACAGCACATTCTTTTTATTGATTGATTTTTTCGTGTTTCCGGGCGCGTCAACTGCTTTGGTCATTAGTCCCGTTAGTGCAGTGCATGTTTTTTCTCTCGGGAGATGGCTGTGATCTTCCCCCGCTGGATGGCGAGATCCGGCGCCGACGAGCTAGTGAGGTTTCCTCCTAACCAGCACTCTCTCACCAGCAGGACACCGCCCCAGCCGGGACAAGCTCTAAGCTCCCGTCCGGTCCCTCGGAATATGTGGTAGTGTATGTTAGTGTGTTTGTGTAAGTGGAGAGTATAGGACAAGGAAGAGGAAGGACAGATCGCGCGCGGTCCGTGGCCCGTTTGGTAGGGTACTGCTCCGGCATTCGCCTGGTGTTGATCGGCGAAAACACGCTAACTACCGATCAGAGCAGCCAGCCGCTAGAATCCTCCTCCAGACAGCGACTGAATTCGACCTAGCTGAAAAGCTAGTGTCGAAAATCCTGCCGCCGTCAGGACTCGAACCTAGGACCTCCCGGTCTGAGGCGCTGCAATGACATCAGTTGATGCACTGAGCTACCGCTCCCGGGAGCAGTTTTTTTGCAAAATGTAACGTAGTTCAATACAAGTGATTTGATAATGCTTTTGAACAATCTGATGTGCACTACAGGAAAGAATGTGATCGAGCAATCCCCCGCATGTGTCTACTTACGGTGGTGTAGCCCCAGCCAGTAGCAAGCACAGGCAATCCTGCTCCCTGCTCACGGGTAGGTTCGGGCAACACAATGGGCTGGACAAGATCGCTCAGCTCGAGCGGAGAAGACAGCTAGAAAGGGAAAACATCTTCTATCAACGATTACCAATTGCAACCAACATAACAGACAAGTGCATCTAAACAATATTGATATAATTCGTTTAGAAAACATTTCCTAAAACTATTTTTATTTCTATTTATCTCTATTTGTTAGATCTAGTATTCTTATTTTTGTAATCAACATTACATTATATTGAATATTAATAAATAGGACAATATGATTTTTTAGGAAATTTATTTCATTATATTGTTATATAATTTAGTTTATTAATATATTTCCTATATCTATTTTATGTGCTGTAAATTCATATTTTAAGTTTCAAACATTATTTTCTGTTGGTTTAATCGTCTTCAGGTAATACCCACAATAAATAATTACATTATAATATCACTCATTCTTATGATGAAATAATTTTAATTTGATGAAAATGTTATCATTTAAATTTTTCCGATAAATTCCGATACTTATAACAGGTTATGATTATTAATAATTTATTTTTACAAATTATGAAAGTGAATTTTCTTTCTTTTGTGCTCAACTAAATATATTAAATACAATTCATTCTTTCTGTCTGCATCACCAATTTTCACGATGTTTAATAAAATATTTTGTTGTCTTGCTTTTCTAGGAATCATTTCTCGCAGTTCTGTTTAATTTCGGTTGACATTCATTTTATAGTTCTCACTACACACGAAAACTAGAGATATTCTAATGGCTTAAATTTTCGTCTTGCCGCGAGAAAACCAAAGATTCTTTCCGCCATACTAAAATGGTGCTTGACAAGAACGATCATACACGCTGAAAAACAAGTTAGAGAGTGAAATAATTAATAATAAAGTTTCATAACCTTAATCAAAATATTAATTTCTCTTAGAAACTTCTAACTTAAATGTGTCTCCTAAATTTGTACTTAAAATCAATAATAAAATTAGAGAATAATCGAATACATTTCTACTTTTATTTTACACTCGTTCAGCGCCCACAACGTCCACACGTATCACGTGGAATGTTCGTGGACTAGCTGCACGGATAAGAAATGTTAGGTAAACACACTTGGTTCGAAAATTAAGTTTCATGCGTGTGTCAAACATGACTGTGATATTCTGTTTATTCTGAATTGCAATCATAGTAAATAAAGTTTCATGCAAGGAGCAGGTTCAGAAATATTTCGGTGAGGGGGGAGCAATTACAGTATAATTATATTAAAATAATATTTTTTATTGATTACTTGAAATAAAAAATGTATAGAGACTTCATAATGAGAATGTCGCTTTGTATGTGACAAAATCTAATATGACAATTACATATAACAATTTTTTTAAAAATACAAATAATAATGGCTTTGCAAGCACCAAAGCCCCCTAGTCTCCCATTCCGAGAGTGTTTTAAGCAATCTTAAATAAGCAAATACATGATAATGAAAGTTAAATATTTTGAATTAGTTTTATAAGCTGTTAAGTGCATCACTTATTTAAACCGAATATCTAAATACTTAAGCCAACTATGCCATTGACTGAACGCATCTTATCTCGTCTCCACATAAATGTGCGTTTTACGTACGTATTTACGTCATGGAAGATAGACTCTCACACACTACCCATAAATATTTTTATTAAATTTTATGTCGTATTTTCCTTGTTCACAGCTATAAATGCCTTCATCATGACCGAAAATGGAGCACGGATGATTTTCTTTCACAGCAAGGGACTAGAAGTCTTGAATCGGCGGTAATTGTTTATTTATACTCGTTCATCGTAAAAATATGTTCCCATATTAAATTAAAACGGAGGATATGATATGTAATATAAAATAAGTTGTAGGTCACACTTTACGAAAAATCTTTAACATAGTACTCGTTTCAAAATCCCGTCGGTGCTCGCCTTCTAAAACTACCTCGTTCGGAAATATCTTCGGAAAATGTGCACACAATTCACTTTTCCCCATAGCACGTCATACGTAGTTTTAACTGTTTTTTGGCGTAAAATAAATTTAAAAAAATCTTACTCATAGAGTCATAAACGACTTAGTAAACAAATGACGTTAATAGGTATTCACCTGCAGGAGGCCGATGTCATTCCTCCAGGAGGCGCTGGCGGAGTAGGCGGAGTGGGTGATGACGCGGGACACTTGGTTGACGTTGCCTCCAGCGTTCAGGGTGGTGGTGCCGCTGACAACGATGATGGAGCTGGGAGCAGATCTGGAAAGATATGAACAAGCTGACATGAATACTTTTAGGAGAGTGAAATATCGCAGATGATCGGTAGCAATCGCTTTGTCCCATGGTTGGAAATTTGATTGATTAGTGATTCTGGCCACGGCAACTGCTAAGACCATTGGTCCTGTGAGTGTAGTGCATGGTTTTCCCCGGGAGGTGGCGGTGGCCTTTCCTCGCTACACGGTGAGATCCAGCACCGAACTACCGTCGGCTAGCGGGGTTTTCTACTACCAGTTATCTCCCACTAGCGGGGCACCGCCCCATTCGGGACAAGCTCTAAGTTCCCAACCGGACCGGTAGTACTCTAGGGCATGTAATTGAAAATTTGCGTTTCGTGTAAGTCCTGTAGGTTTCCACATTGCTATTGTGGCGTGACAGGAAAGAACAATCCAGCATCATTGGTGATTGCTCCTTAATGACTCTAGTTCAGCGCCCTTCCGAGAAGAATTAATTTTGAATATCAATATTTTCTTGAACCATGAATTGTATATTCTGTCAACGCTGTCAATCGACGTCAAAATTGGAGGGAAGGATTAAAATCCTGTTCCTTGGAAATTGGTCGAACTCTACAAACCGCCCTTCCTAATTCGCAACCCACAGGCCACCACTATCCAGCATGTTTTATTAACCATTTTTCATCAGTTTCTTGTTACCGGGGTCAACAGTTAACATTTCTTGAACATCAACGTACCTTAATGCCTTCCTAGATGTGTAACAATGCGAACGCACTTAAAATCCTTAATTTTCGAGGCAACAAATCAGTGTTTTTATGTTTTACTCCTAGATGTTAGCAAATATATATTTGTGATTTCGTGACTTAATCAAAAAGTAATAATAATTATTGATTTGATATCTATTAAATAATTTGTATGAAGGAAATTAAGTCTATTTACCCAACAATGCAGTGAGCTGCGGTGAGGATCCAGTTTTCATTCAGGACAGAACCCCCACAGAAATGGCGGTTGTTGCTAGCACTCCTCAGAGAGACCTGAAGAGGGTAACATTTGAATTAGTAATTTACTTGTAATCAATCGTTCTGGTTCTCATCAAATTGAGAAAAATAATTTTCCTCAACTGAATCACAATTCTACTTCCTTAAAATTATAATTGTACCATCAAATGCAAATTGAGGAAATTTATGATAGCTGAGAAATAAAACTTCTTCAGCTGAATGACTTCATAATTTCTTGATTCCAGAGAAGTGTTATTAACTAAAAAGGATTCATCAACCTAATCTAAATTAGTAGAAACTTCTCTGAATTAAATTTATCTGAATTTTTGAATGTTTCATGATGTATTTTAAAAAAATCACAAGTTAAAAAAGCATGGCAATGCAATTTTGTATCTCAAACCTTACGGATAAAATAATCAGGTGATTCCTTGAATGACACGTTACTGTTTGCTTTATTTCACATATTTTGAAGTTGTTACTAGTGTTGTACTTACAATAGTTGGGATCTCACCAACACCGGCATTTTCTCCACCAATGACCCGGGAGTTGGGAGCCCCTGTAACGAGAAAAAGTCATAAAATGATAAAAGAAACAACTAACATTCATGAAACGGATATAGTTATATTCTAATGAGATAGATGCCGCTGAGGAATATAATGTGGTGACTGCTGATGAAGCTCTTTAATATTACTTAGAAAAATTCTTACATAATTGTGTGCGATGAAGTCAGCAAAAATTAAAACAAAGATATTTTTGGAATTAGCTATTGACGTTGTGTTGACATGTGGAAGAAGAATTAGTAGCAAATATGATATTTTTATGGTTAAATTATCCAAATTTCAGGCCTGATATAATTAACTATTAATTGCAGTGTCTATGCTAGACCAAAAATTAAAATGCTTGGTTACGTTTCCTCTATATGTTTTACTTAATGTGTTTGATTCTCGTATTCTCGAATTGTTTTGTCTAGTTATATATAATGCGCTGCTAATTGAAAATCTGTATTCAGTTTCACTCACAACCCCGAAAATGTTGCAAAATGTAATGAAGATTGCAAAATTTAATGAATACAGAAATTAAGTTGGAGGGTTTTTTTTAGTAACAAAAATGTGTTAGTAGAATAGAAAAATCCTTCAGAATTCTACACGTAAGTGCTTTACCGACTTTACCGACTGGTTATTTTGCAGAAATGAGAGTTACAAGTGCTTTTAATAATATTTACCGAGACAGGCACCAGCGAACAGGAGAATGAGACCAAGTTTGTACATTTTGACAAAAGGATGTCTCATCATCGAGATTCTGGCCTTATATACATTTTTGGGGGAAGTGAATGTCACTTAGCAATTAAGATTCTCCGATTAGTTTCAAGTACCCTTTGTCAAAGAGATATCGCCTCAACATTTTATTCGTCACTAGTGACGCTAAATCTCTTGAAACTCTGAGAGGCGTGTGATTGATATGGTAACTTCCCCTCCCCTTCCCCCCGTAAGAAACCAGCGTATCTTCGTCGAACCAGTGATAACCCGCGACTTTAGATCGCATGGCAAATCACGTGGCATAGTATGTATTCCCACTTCATTTTGACCTAACAAAATGATTCCAGGGGCACCTTCACCTCAAAGAGTTCGCATTGCCGAGATCTTCAAATTCTGAAATATTTATGTTGAAATCAATAAATTTCAATCTACTCACATAGCTCAGTGCATCAACTGATGTCACTGCAACGCCTCTAACCGGAGGTCCTGGGTTCGAGTCCTGACGGCGGCAGGATTTTCGACACTAGCTTTTCAGCTAGGTCGAATTCAGTCGCTGTCTGGAGGAGAATTCTAGCTGCCGGCTGCTCTGATCGGTAGTTTTCCGTGGTTTCTCCCATCAACACCAGGCAATTGCCGGGGCAGTACCCTACCAAACGAGCCACGGACCGCGCGCGATCTGTCCTTCCCATTCTTTGTCCTATCCTCTCCCCTTACACACACACTTACACCAACATGCACTACACTAACACATATCCCGGGAGGCCGGTCGGGAGCTTAGAGCTTGTCCTGGCTGGGGCGGTGCCCCGCTGGTGGGAGAGTCCTGGTAAGGGGGAAGCCCCACTAGCCGACGGAAGGTCGGCGCCGGATCTCGCCATCCAGCGGGGGAAGATCACCGCCATCTCCCGAGAAAAAAACAATCACTACACTAACGGGACTAGAGGATTAGAGAGACTAGAGGACGCGCCCGGAAACACGAAAAAATCAATCAATCAATCAATCTACTCATGACCATGGGGGAAGCGATGATTTGTGTTGGAGGATGAAATATTTTCTCGTTCGTACGTAAGAAGAGAATGCATTGTAATCGTGCGCCGGAAAACGGTGAATTTTCAATACAGAAACTCTTATTGCCCAGTTCTGGAAACAAAAAATTGAACCATGTTGTTGATGTGAATATACTAAATTACTTCTTCTTACATGTTGTGTCGCCAGAATCCATGTTTTGTGGGTCCTTGATATCGTAAAATCGATTGACGCCAAAACGTCTGTCTGTCCGTTCGTCCGTCTCTAGTCAACGCTAGCACCTAACTCGTTCAACCGATTTTCTCCAAAATTGATATTTCTCTATCACTTGAACGAACTCGACTCTTCGCTACTTTGAAGTCGATATTTTGATTTTTGAGGTTACTTTATATGAAACGTTTTCAAATTTTGACAAAAATGGAGTATTTTTTCAATTAAACTTTGTTCTCGGGTAGTGTTAAGGAGCATTAAGAGATTGGTGCAGATCGTAGTTTCGTTGAAATCCCTGATTTGTCGAAAATTACAAAAAAATAATTTTTGTAGGATATCTTCCTACAACTATAATAATGAAAATAGAGATTTTTTCCTAAATGGAATTTGTTCTTGAAAAACAGATCTATAAATAAGGTCAAATACAATAGTTTTCGCGCAATTTGAAGTGAAAGAGTTTTAAATTTTTTAAACATTTTTTTCTCAAAAACGGCTACAGTTTTTATTTGAATTTTCTTCTGGAATATATCAAAGAACGATAAAAATTGTGCTGGTCTTATTTCCGGCGAACTCTCTGTATTTTCGAAAATTGCAAAAAGCTTATTGAAACAAGTATGTACAATTATCGTTATTATTATGTGTTTGTATTAGACACAACTTTTTCAAGACAAATAACTAGAATTTCGAGTCCAAAGTTGTATCAGATAAAATACAAGTGCAATCAGAACTAAGAATGATAACAAGAACTGATGCACTATAATGGTATGAGGAGTGGGTTTTGCACTGCATCATAATAATAAAAAAAACTAAAATGACCAAAACACTATATTCCACTCATCGTATAAGCCGAGATTTGGGTAAAAACTAATCTTGAAAGAGCTGACATTTAACTAAGTATTTCTTGCTTTTCCAGGGAGTTATCACAGTGTGCATAAACTTATTGATGAAGAAGAAATTAAAAATATTTAGACGCACGTGTTCAAATGTCTCCTCCAATAGCCCGATTTACCTGGAAGCATATAAAGAATATCCTCTAAACTTCTCATACTTATAAAGCATCTAATTATGGTTTAATTATTGGTAGAATACTACGAAACTCACCTCCAAAAGCAAAATTCGTCGTCACTTCAACGTTGAACGCAATATTGCATGGATTTTTCCCGTAATCCTGGAAATACACTCGGATCATTCTAATCCTCAAACCTGGAAAACCTCCTCACGAACTCACATCCTTTAGACCAGTTACCATCCCATAGCCTGCTGCCGCTCCTCCCCTAAATCTTTTGAAAAATTGTTCCTGTTGAAACTGCAACCAAAACTAGAAATCTGGATACCTGAACATCAGTTAGGACTCCGAAGAAAGCATTCTACAACTGAACAAATGCTTATGGAGGTAGTCATATCAATTTGTTACATTTTACAATTTTATTTGTAGAAAAATGTTTTTATTATGAAAAAGACACCAGATAATGTTGTTTTTGGATAATAGAACTCCCGATAACGAAAGTAACGCTGTTTTGTGCGAAATATTACAGGGAGACGTGGACCATTTACGACACTGATTCAAGAAACGTGATTAGTCACCCGAAGTTTAGAAAACAACCTTGGGCACGTCTATGTTTGGAGGTTTCAGTTAAGTTAATGAGCAACGTGTACTTTGAATGAACGTTTCAAAAACTGTAGTACCTACAATGTTTCGAAATTTGTCACCTTGAAGCTCGGCTTCCCTTGCCCTCCCCCTGCAGCCTTGATCTGGTTCAAGTACGGCACATGGCTCTTCGAATTGACCTTGTATTTGACGACTTACAGCTGCCTACTAGAGGATTATTTTGGTAGCTTGGTTACGTCATTGTAAGTTGGCGAACGAAGGAGTAGCAGCACATGATTCTTATTCCTAAGTTTTCTTGAAGGAATGTATCATGGCTTGCGCTTGGAAAATTGCAAGTTCAAAGTTTTTAAATGCTGTAAAATTGAAAAAAATTCAATTTCTGGTCTTTACCAACACTTTTCAAATCTCTTCTTTAAAGGCAGACATTGAAAAAGGGCCATTTTCTATGTTTGGAAAGTATGTGAAGTGTTCTCGTGATTTCGCGTGAAATACAGCCAATTGAAAATGTTTGAAAGTTTTTTTCTCAACAACCGCTCATTTTTTTTCTTTCAAATTTTCTAGTCGTTTGTTACAAATGATGGTAAAGAAGGTGGTGCCATTCTCATTTCTAGCAAACTCTATGAATTTTTGAAAACTGCAAAAAGCTAACATTTCGAAATTACAAAATGAAAGAGAAAGATTTTTGCCTTTAACAAATAATATTCTAAAAATATTCATTTGAAAAGAGATCATGTTCAATATTTTGAAAAAACGAGTTGTTTTTCGCGTTATTTCTGCTTTAAGTTAATGTAATTTATAACAAAAATATTTTCTCCGCGTTTTCCGAGATTCCGACGTTTGAAAGAGTGGCGCAGTTCTCATTTTGGTCGACCCCTCTGAATTTTACAAAAATCGCTTTTTGGAAATAATGGGCGAGACAATTAGCTTTTTAAGCGTTCTTCTAGTTTGCTACGTCAGAGTGACTACCTGGGATAGCGGGAATGCGCATGGTCAGTTAACTTGGTGGATTTGAGTTCGAATGTAAAGAAACTTTTGCAAGTTTATGTAGTAGTATAATATTGCGGACCCATTAGAACTAATGCGAGAAAGTATTCAGTACTGTTTGAGACCACTAGTTTGTTACCTGTATCCGGCAATAAAAGTTTTTCTGACAAAAAGTCGCCGTTTTACGGCGCACGATTACAATTCTTACGAAGTCAGAACGAGAAAGTTAAAAAAAGGTACAACAGTCACTTCAAATGAACATTTAGTAGCAGAAAATTAGCTAGCTAGAACATATTATACAATAAAAATAAATGAATACTCTATCTAATCTAATCTCAAATCCCTAAACTCAATGAATTCAACGTAAAAAACCGGGAGCGGTGGCTCAGTGTATCAACTAATGTCACTGAAGTGCCTCTGACCGGGAGATCCTTGTTCGAGTCCCGACAGCGCGGCAGGAATTTCGACACAAGCTTTTCAGCTAGGCCGAATTCAGTCGCTGTCTGGAGAAGAATTCTAGCGGCCGGTTGCTCTGATCGGTAGTTTTCCGTGGTTTGTTCGATCAACACCAGGCGAATGCCGGAGCAGTACCCTAACAAACGAGCCACGGACCGCGCGCGATCTTTTCCTACCTCTTCCTTGTCTTATCCTCTCCTCTCACACACACAATTACACTTACATGCACTACAAAACGTCACATGCCGGGAGACCGACATGTTTTAACATTTGTTCATGTTTAATAATTTTGTTAATAATGTTTTATTAATTTATTAATAAAATGTATTTAAAAAACAGATATAAATAATTAATCTCAGTAAAGATAATACTTACTCAGGTAGCATGGTCAACATATGTACAGATCGAAGATATCTTAATTCTTAATCGTTTAAATGGAGAGGCCATTTTGTCGATGGTTTATTCTAGTGTGGGGTTGCGGAAAAAAGGTAAAAAGCCACGCCATTTTTTACATTCGTTTTTAACTATTTCCAAAATTAATTCTACATTATATAAATTCTTCCAATGTCTAGTATGTTGGGCACCTCTGCAACTCGACAACCATTATAAATGTTTTTTTCTTGTTGCATTCCTACAACAAATCATACTAGTATTGTGCACAATATCGAATTTTATAAAATATTGAATTCGTTAACAAGCCATATTCACTTCATTCTACGTCAACTTCGTGAATAATGATTCATTTATTCATTCACTTTTCCATTCATTTATCTTCGGGATAAAAAACGATGTAAGTATGTAACGATGATTCTCTTAAAAACGATGTAGTAAAAAATATACATCAGAGTCAATGTCAAATTTTCCATCTTTTGATATGCTCTCATGATATAAAATAAATCTATGAGTATGGAATACATAAAGTACAAAAAACTTTACAAATAAACTATCAACAAATACCTTGGTTAAAACGCAATGCAAAATGATTAAACTCAACAATATCATAAAACCTTAGAGATAGTTTGTAGCAGAAAACAAAGAATATTAAATAATGTTCAGTTATATGTTTAATGCAATTTTTAAGGGGAATTTTGGGCCAAAACAGTTTTGTCACAGTTTTGGTTTTTTAAACAAATAAGTAAAATTATTAGCCTTGGTGTTTGTTATGCAGAATAGCTTATGGTGTCTGCTGCCCCGTTGAGGAATGCTGAACTGTAGTTGAGAGAGGATATCAGGACATTTAATATTATCTGCGTTGATGGAATGCAGAAAAATGTCATGAAACAATATTCTTGGAGTTAGTGTGGGAATATCTAGACGCATTGTAGGTTCTCGTAATTATAGTTTAATTTATACATAGGTGTAGTAGTAGTAGTATTAAACCCCACATAGTCTACAGCACCATATAAACTTGCTTCATTAGGGGGACACGTCCGCGGGGTGGGCACCTATGCCTTTTCGACTTTTATTCTCACCCCCCCCCACCCCCCGACGCGCAAGCACGCCGACGAGCTGACGTCCGGATTCAGCCGGAACCCAATTTGCTCTCACGGCAATCTCCCTTTACAATACCTGTGTAAGGACCGCCCTGCCAGCTCAGAGCTGCTAGCTTTCCAGGCTAGTACCGGAGTCAAACCAATGCGCTACTCACTGGCGCCAGGAAGAAGTTCCCTCCTCTTTGCCCAGAGTATCGAGCCACTTCCACGACGAAGCCGATAGCCCACCTGAACTAAGATCCAGACGGCTCGGAGCCCCATCCCATCTCCCCACTGCCTGCACCGCCAAGCTATCGACGTGGGTGTCGCCGGAACCTGGGCAACCCGGCGGGTGGTATCTAGTTTCCCGACGGACTTTGAAGTGGGAACCGGAGGTTTCCGAAAAACATCCACCCGATCCTGCCCAAAGGTCGACGAGCCATAGGCCCAACTGGTGGGTAGGCGGGCGGACCCGACTACCAGAAGTTAGCATCACCTTCTCATTTCCTGCACCTTCAAGCTAACGACTCGAGCGGTGCCGCGAGACTCAGGGTCCGGGTAGTCGTCTACGATAATCCACCAGAGACGACGACAATATACGCCATCGTGATTCTCCCGTGCGGGGAGAACCAATAATGAGTAACAGATTAATTCAGATCCTAAATATTAAGTGTTAAACTTCGAGCAGCAGAGAATAAATTTTGAAAAATCAGAATACTTGAGCTGTGGAGAAGATGCCGGAAATCTTAATATTGAGGGCCATCAGATCAAGGTTTGTAAAGAGTTTAAGTTTCTGGGCAGCATCTTAACACAGGATGGAAAATGTGATCGAGAAATCCAGCATCGAGCAACTAAAGGAAGAACGGCAATCTCAAAATTAAACGTGATACTTTGGTCCCCAAAAATAGGATGGAAAGTTAAATTGATGATGTACAAGTCCATTATAGAACCTATAACAACATATGGAAGTGAAAGTTGGGAATTAACTCAAAAGAACAAAGAAAAATTGAAAGCAATAGAAATGGACCATCTCAGAAGATCTTTGAGAATCTCACGTCGAGAACATGTAAGCAATGAAGAAATAAGGGAAAGGGCGCAGTCTCAGTATAACATCGTTGACAGAATCCAAGAAAGGCAGCTTCTCTGGCTCGGGCATGTATTAAGAAGCCATGCGTGCAAGGAATATTGAAGAAGCATGGCGAGACCGAGACCTGTGGCGTCGGAGGTGCGGGAAGCGGCGACAGCTGTAGGACCCCCGCAGAAGAAGAAGACTTCGAGCAGCCACTTGTGCTGTTCGGAGAGATCGCGACTCCTTCCGTAGCCTCTGTGTGCGGATCGACAAGTGAAAAAACGTGTAAAACACGACGTAGCAATAAAATTGACTACGTAGTAGGCGCTTGGATAACATTTATGCGTCGGCGCCCTCCGGTTTGAAGCTCAGCCTGTATCGCGTAGTGTGATAGGGGATTGCGTGGACGCCAATGTCCAGAATTCGCCGGAACCGGTTCTTTGGTCATCAGCCAGATCCGACCGCGCTGATAATGACCCCACCGCCGTTACTGCCTTCGTCACCACCGGCGCATCCGCGATCAGGCCGTCTGCTTACCTGCGCCCTGCCTTTCTCACCACTGGCTACTGAACTGGTTGAAGAATTATGTTTGTTATTATTGGTTGGGTCTCCACTGCCTTTGTCGCCAGAGACTACTGAACTGCATGAAGGACTGGCCAATGACTCCAGAAGATTTGATTGATTGATTTTTTCGTGTTTCCGGGCGCGTCAACTGCTTTGGTCCCGTTAGTGTAGTGCATGTTTCTCTTTTCGCGAGAGATGGCGGTGATCTTTCCCCGCTGGATGGCGATATCCGGCGCCGACCTACCGCTAGTGGGGTTTCGCCCTAACCAGGACTCTCCCACCAACGGGGCACCGCCCCAGCTGAGTCAAGCTCTAAGCTCCCGACCGGTCTCCCGGAATATGTGGTAGTGAGTGCATGTTAGTGTAAGTGTGTGTGTGTGTGTGTGTGTGTGTAAGGGGAGATGATAGGACAACGAAGAGGAAGGAAAGATCGCGCGCGGTCCGTGGCCCGTTTGGAAGTGTACTGCTCCGGCATTCGCCTGGTGTTGATCGGAGAAACCACAGAAAACTACCGATCAGAGCAGCCGGCCGGTAGAATTCTCCTCCAGACAGCGACTGAATTCGACCTAGCTGAAAAGCTAGTGTCGAAAATCCTGCCGCCGTCAGGACTCGAACCCAGGACCTCCCGGTGAGAGGCGCTGCAGTGACATCAGTTGCTGCACTGAGCTACCGCTCCCGGTGCTCCAGAAGAATTATAAGGTTTGTTATTATTGGCTGGGACCCCTCTGCTTTTCTCGCAGGAGCTACTGAACTGGATGAAGGAGTGGCCGTTGACTCCAGAAGAAATATATCGTTTGGTAGTATTGGCTGGAACCCCCTGCCTTTCTCGTCGTTTTCTTTTCTTTAAAACAATGCCTTTTTATTTTAGATACTTTTATGTTTAGAAAAGCAAATGATCTGTTTCTATATGAAATTATTTGCATTTTTCGCCCATTTCGACTAATAATCATTTTTTACCTTTTCCTCTCATTTTAAAGCATTTTTCGCTGTTTTTATCAATTTTAATATCATTTTTATTGTACTTCCTTCAAAGAATATTTAAAAAGCGCCAAAAACGTTCTCCACAAAATTCCTGAGTAGCCTATTCGATTTCTGCGCTCGAAAATAGTAATATCAGCCATTGTGCTCAGTAATCTTTATATTAACTCTTAGTATACAGACCACTGATTGCAAGCTTCAGCGAAAGGAAGATCGTCATTTATATCAATAACGTGTCCAACAATTGTTGTCCATTTGAACTGGTTTTGATCAATTTTTTTACAACATATTTATTTGCTTTTATTGTATTTAAAAACAGTTTAAGAGGAATTTATTGATAAATTTTGGCAATGTTTTAGGTCATCAAAATCTTCCCCCTAGTGATAACATATCAATCAATCACTTTCCAAGTGATCTATATTACAATCAGAACAGTTTTCCGGGAATGGTTTCGATATGATTGTGATCGGACTTTTGATTGAGTAAATGCATTTCAAGCGGCAACTCGGTCATTGTAGTTGTGCAATATTGCGTATTGCTACAAAATAATATCAGTTTTTTGCTGACATAGAAAGAGCACTGGTGAAAATGAAAAGTAGTTTGTTTTATGGGGGAATAGGCAAGAAGTTGTATATAGATTGAAGTTGTATATAGTCCAGTTTCCCTGATCCATTGAGCAAATGCTGAGATGGCCCCTTGTTTTGCTTCTGGACATAAATGTAACTTCATTTTCTGTGCACGTCTTCTAGAATTCAGTGGGAAATACAATTATTCAAATTATCGTTTCCATGTTGTCGCGGCAGGAAGTAATAAGAGAATAATTTATTGCTTATTTATCCTTGAAACTAGATTTTACTACATGGGAGTTTTTTTCTCCCTTTCAAAATTCAAAATTTAAGTAGTATATGACTTAGTGTAGGGATCACAGAATTTTGAAAATGTGCACACAATTCACTTTTCCCCATAGCACGTCATACGCAGTTTTTAACTGTTTTTTTGACGTAAATAAATAAATAAATAAATAAATAAATAAATAAATAAATAAATAAATAAATAAATAAATAAATAAATAAATAAATAAATAAATAAATAAATAAATAAATAAATAAATAAATAAATAAATAAATAAATAAATAAATAAATAAATAAATAAATAAATAAATAAATAAATAAATAAATAAATAAATAAATAAATAAATAAATAAATAAATAAATAAATAAATAAATAGATTTCACATTTTTAATACAGGTCTTGGTTTTGGGAAAGTACCATCTCTGCAGGTTTTCTTGAGGTCTGCAATCTATACCTCCTCTTTACAATAAAAATCGAATAAATTTGACAGGAAATTAAGAAAAAAAATAAATTAGCGTGTGGTCATACAAATATTGAGCGTGTAGTGATCATACTTTATGGTTTATCTGTCGCCCTCAGTGCGTAAACTGCAACGAATTTCACGCAGCTAACTATAGAGGTTGCACATATTATCAAAAACATGTAAATTCCCTTAAAAATTGTCCTTCAAATCTAAACTTCAAATCAATTTATTATAACTCCAATTTGTCAAAGAACACCCATACCCCACCAATATTCTCCAACCAACATTTTCCATCACAACCACAACGTCCTTATTTAAAAAGTAGTCAAACAAATACCGCAGCCCCAAATATTAACTGCTCAATATAATATCTTCCATTGTGTCCCAAGTTATTAACGCAATTATTCCTCAAGTTCAAAATATGGTTGGTTCAATGGTTTCTTCATACCGAAGTAATGGTAAATAAAAATGAAATAAATAATATTTTAAATTGGAATGCCAATGGTTTAAAACGACAGGAAAATATGTTTAGAGTATTCTTACACCAACATAATATAAAAATCGAGTGCATCACAGAAACACACCTAGCGCCTGGCGACAGGTTTAATATTCCAGGTTACAACTCTTATCGCAACGATAGAGTGACCGCTAACATAGCCTCAGGCGGAGTAGCAATATTCATATCAAAAGATCTTTTTTTTTAATTATTATTAACACAATGAAAATTTACAATCTATTTCAATTCGAAATAAGTAAATATGATTATTCAAAATAAAATGATCAATGAAACAATAAATTACAGAAAAGTCCCCCATTGGTACTTTCCAGGATCAATATACAAAGACTATAACATAAAAGAGAAAAAAATATTAGAATAATAAGATTGTGTATGTCAATGTCAAATACTAAAGCGGTAAGGAAGTTGCAAAGATGAAGTTCTATTGAGGCGAGATATTTCTTGGCTATTGTCTAAAAGGTTTAGGATTTGATGGTTTGGATGGGTTTCCAGGCGTTTATTGTAGTTTAGGCTAATTTCTTGTATCTTCTCCTGAATTGTTTGAATATTGAGATATCGATGGAGTGCTGCATAAGACATGTACCAAGGTGCTGATAAGATGACTCTTCAAATTTTTGACTGAAATCTTTGAAGAATTGATTAATTTGTTCTGCTGGCTGTGCCCCAGATTTGGATTCCATATGTCCATACAGGAAGTAGGATGGTTTTACAAATTAGCAATTTATTTTCCAGGGACAGCTTGGATCTGTAGCCAATAAGCCAGTAGAGTTTCCTTGTTTGCAGTTGGAGTTGTTGTTTCTTGACTTGTATATGCTTTTTCCAGGTGAGACGTCTATCCAAGTGAAGACCTAGATATTTTACGCAATCGATTTCGGTATTGTTTTTCTGTTGATCTTAAACATGAATAAATTCCGACACCATTTTCCGCAAACCTTGAAACAGTCGGAATTAAAACAAATATCAATAATAAATCAGTAAATATAATATCGCTTATAAGCCCCCAATAGAACTTTCCCAATAAATTCATATAAACAAATATTCCGTACTAATAATACAACCATCCTTTTAGGAGACCTCAATAGTAAAAATACTATTTGGGGTTATATTATTACATCTTGGCATGGTAAAAAGTTATTAGAATTTGTGAACAATAATAACATTGAGATAATGACACCAAATGAACCGACACGATAGCCATCTAATACAAATGTCATACCTGATATCGTAGATATTATCCTGACTAAGAACATAAATTTCCCCCTGTATCAAAACGTTCTAAATGAACTTGATTCAGATCACTGTCCAATAATAGTATCATTGACAGCCCCAATAGAGAAACTCTCCACTAACAACATGATAAAAGGAATCACAAATTGGAACAAATATGCTAATTTAATGACCTACAATTATTCGTATCCGTATAATATTAAGTGTTACTGATATCGATAACGAAATTGAAAGATTCTCTAATGCCATCATTCACTCATTAGAACAATCCACCATGCCTTTCCGCCAACCAAAAATCAACCCATAAACATTATTAACCTAATTAAATCCAAAAATAATCTGAGGCGTTACTGGCAAAGAACTAGGAGGACGGATATTAAAAGAAAAATTAATAAATTAACAAGGCTCATTACAACCCATTTAGATCAATTAAGATACTCCAATTATAATACTTTTATTGCCGGAATACACCCAAATTCTAGATATCTATGGACTACGGTTAAACGTATCAACAAGGATAAAACAAAAATTCCCCCATTATCATTAGGATCTAAAATAGCTTATTCAGACAAAGACAAAGCCAAAATTATAGCTAAACATCTGGAAGATAGTTTAAACCCTACTCAGTATTACTTTTAACGCCGAAATAACAGAATACTTAAATAATGAAATCCCAACCGCAGCGTGACCAATCAAATTTATATCACCCTCCAAGACAGCGTCAATAATCAAATGTCTTAAATTTAAAAAAGCTCCAGGAATTGACGGAATCAACAATGTTTGCGTTAAGATGTTAAACAAAGTATTGCAGCGTTAACGGCTATTTTTAATACTTCCCTACGTCTTAACTATTTCCTAACAGCATGGAAGAAGTCAATTATAATTCCATTTTGCAAATCTAACAAAGATTCTAGATTAGCTGAAAACTATAGGCCAATCACTCTTTGATCTACACTATCAAAAATATATGAAAAATTGATATTAACTCGATTGAACCTTTTTCTAAACTGGGGATATCTACATCCAGCAAATAATCGCTACAACATCCTCATCGATCAGCGTTAGCGGTCGCTATAGTTTTTCCCAAATTAAGGTTAAATGTCACGAAATGCGGTATCAGCAATACTTTTCAACCTGAAAGTGACAATGATTTCATTCGCTGACGCGCACTTCCCGCCACTGAGGAAACTAAAGCAGGCATGCCGGACTGTGAGAACATCCGACCGCGTATTCATGTAGCGTACCTCCATTAGATACCACGTCGTAATAGATAGGAAACATGAAGACTTTTTAAATACTTCTTTTCGTATAAAAATTGTAATAACATTGAAGAAAACTGATAGAAAAAAAATTTTGTGAAAATTGCAAAATATGTAATTTAGTGCTAAATATGTAAAAATATATAACGAAAAAATCGGATGTTGTGTTAGCACAACAACGATTCGCCGAGATTACGATTTTGAGAACGGTAAGTAGAAAGACAAAAAATATGCAATTACATAAAAATCCGGTCTCTAGTGATCACCAATGACAGAGCAACATATCTAATGACGAACATTCTGCCACTGTCAAACATAGGATCAACCAGTCTACGAACCATCATTTGCTCACATCATCATCTACACTCTCTATCGCGTACGGTAGAAATCAATCTGATCTGATCTGATCTGATCATCGTGCATGGCTTCGATATCATGCCGTTCGGAGCGAGACGAGGTCGAAAAGCAAAAGCTGTCACCCTGTACCAAACATTTTGCCTTTTGCATGTATCAGTTATTCCGAACAGATTGCGCGTTGGAATCCTGATTTTCATGGTCAACTTGGTAAGTATTTCTCATCTTCATACATTTTGGACCTATCTCCATGTATTAACGATGCAAGAACCAAACGAGTCATTTCTATCGGGCATGTGGCATAGCTTTTGCAATTAGGAACAATAACCAAAGCCGCTCTTCACATTCCAGTAGGAAGAGATATGATTAATGTGGAGATTAAAGTGCTGTTGTAATCCCAGAGAGATCAATGTTTTGTCACAGAAATAGTATCCATGCGTCTTCGACAATTTTCGTATATTTTCGTATACATACGTAATTGCTGAGAAATATTATACATAACATAGTATCTAATGCTGCGGAAAGTTCATTTCGAAATTTTAACGCAAATACACGTTTTGGGATCAACTGACACCAAAACAGTGTTTTCCCCTTTCTGTACACATACGGAGTAAAATTCATATTATTGGGGACGTTATATAATGCTGCGGAAAATCGATTTCGAGATTTCAACAGAAATACACATTTTGTGCTCCCCAGATACCGAAATAGACGAATCCTAACGACGTCTCGAGAAGACAGGTTCTAACTTATGAAGAAAACTCAGCAATGAAACACGTCAAATACCGTTGGCACAAGTTTTCTTCTTCACGAAAGTGTTTCAAGGCAACGATTGGGGTTTGGTGACAAATTCCTGTTTTAAAATACTTAATCGCTTCTCGGCCTTTTGGCTAAGATCAAAGTGTAGTAAATAAAGTATCACGTAGATCTTTCTCGAACTTCAGTATTGGAAATGTTACGTGAGAAATCTAAGGGCACCTGTGGTTTTTGCTCTTAGCCTGTGGTTTGTTTGTGGCATAAATGTGAAAGAATTTTTAAAAACTGAACCAAATAATTCAGAATAGGTTTTAAAAAAATCAAATTTGAATACAACAGAGATTTTAACATATAATTAGCATTCAGACGGGAAAATTACGTCTATAGCACAATCACGTTTTCGATCTTATTTTTCTTTCATGAGAAACATGTATTTGAATAGCTTTTTATGCAAATACCTATTATAAATGCAGCGAATGCTTAAAATAAAACACACTCTTTTAGACAGTGAGACACTCATGGGGCTTCTCCCAACATTGCGAGAAAAGCAACGTCGAGTGAAATAAGAAACGCCATGATGGCGTAAACTATTAAGTTTCCCAAGGACTCTCCCAGTATAATAATCCAAATAAATATAGTGTTGAAAAAGTTTCATTTCAAGTTTTTATTTATTTTATTTATTTATTTATTTAGTCAAAAACTGTATGTGACATATGGGGGAGAAAATCATCTGCGCACGCTTTCTTGAGTTTCAGAATCTCTTCCCAACAATTTAACTATTAATAGTTGAAAGAGGAAAGAATAATAGTAATAATAATAATAATAATAATAATAGAAAACTTATTTGTAATGGTTAACGAACGAACATATTTGATTTTTCTCTATTGCTAACAAATAGAAACTCACCCTAAGCTCTACTACCACTACAAGCAAAAGGAAAGCTCAACAAAACGTGCGCATAGTGAAGCTACATTTACGTCCAGAAGCAAATTAAGGGGCCATCTCAGCATTTTCTCCATGGATCAGGGAAACTGGACAAAAACCCGATCGAGATGGGGGTGATTGAATGGAAGTTTGGAATGAAGTGATCCACATTATCGAGCACGTTATTCTAATAGCTCACTCATGCTACGAACCGTCCTTGCCACAAGGTTGATGTAAAAAGGGTTTACTTTGAGTGAGAGTTCCGACTCCCGTTAATAAATGTCATCCATGAAACAAAAGCCAGTTTTACAATTCTCGTCGCATTTTTAACTTGTTCGCTCTCAACTATATGATCAAACGAATGTCTGGAACTTTATTGTCACGAATCTCTGATTTACATCTTCACAGCGTCTGAAAATATCTATCTTCTGCTTTTTTCTACAATAAAACTTCTTCCTAAGAGTGAGACAGAGAACAAGTAGGGAGGGAGAAGAAGGAGAGAAAGGGAATTATAAAACGAGCGGAGGCAACATAGAGGAGGAGAGGGAATGTAAAGAGGGAATGAGAGAAGTGAAGATGGGAAGAAGGAAGGGAGAGAAGTTTCTGAGAGCGAGAAAGAGGCACAGAGAGAGAGAGAGAGGAAGAGAGAGAGAGGGAGAGAGGAAGAGAGAGAGAGGGAGAGAGAGAGATCAAAGTGTTGAAAAAAGGTATCACATTCATGCAGTAGCTGTTGATACGTTCATATTAAGGATTTCCAAAACATGCAAATTCGTATCATATTGTTGTACCGCCGTAAATCTTTATAAAAACAGACAATGAAAAATAATTCTTTCCTTACTTTACTCGTATAATACCTGCACAGGAATGTCACGTCGTTTAATGTTTAAAACCTGTGCCAAGTATCCGCGCGAACGATAAAGCATTCCTACAACTCATTGTCTCTTGTGCCAGTATCATTAGTTGATTACAATTGATCTAATTACTGAAAAAACCCTACGTTCATTCTTAAGTGTATCTAAGTTATTTCCAATTTATCTGATGACACTGTAATAAATACAGAACGATATAAGTATTATTGTGCAATCATAACTTCAGTGCATTCAATCCGAAGTATCTTCATTACAGTTGTGATTCCTTTCAATAATAGTATAACCTAGTTTGACCCGACCTAACATGCCGCACATTTAAAGTGAACATATCTTCATAATGAAACTCAAATTCAAACGGTCAGGCGCCGAAACGTGCGTTAGAACATGTAGGCTTGGTATTTGGGTAAATATTCTAATATTGTTAAGTATTTATTAAAGCAGCCGAAAACTTAGTTGTACGAGAGAGTCTGTGCCATTCTGTTGAATCCTAGTCATACTCCTTTAACCTGACACTTAATAGAAATAAAATGCCCCATGAACCAGGGTCTGTCTGTAATTTTGCCAATGCAGCCCTGTTTTGGAGTATCGTGCAATTTCGTCGGGCAGCTCACAAAAGAACACTTGTGCATTGTGTATCATTGGCAGATAACACGAAGATAACAAAGGTTACTTCAATTCATTAAGCGATGATCATGTTGTCAAGGGTAGAAGTGAGTATTATTTCACATCTACTAAAATTGCATCATCTTCCATTTCACATTTATCTTTGGGCAACACTCACTCTTTTAATATTAGTCCACTTGAATAATAATCACACATGAACCATACATATGGTTATAATATGCCCTTACCAAGTCCGCAACAAGGACTAATATAAGGACATGAAAATTTGTACTATGGGATATAACTAGAGGACGAATTTTAATAAAATGTCATTTTTTTCTTTTCACTTTAGGACAACGCCGTTTAGTACAGAAATTAATTTTGTGCTATGACAAAAGGAAGTGACCCATGTCTTTTTTGTTAAAATGGTTAAAATGTTTACCAGTTGTTGTTATTATTATTATTATTATTATTATTATTATTTATTGTGACATTTTGCCGCCCCCTTAAAGTGCCCCCACGCTACACCATTGAGAATACTGCGACAGTGCTTTTGCAAAGTGAGAGTGTGGTCAGCATGTTTTGGAATCCTAGTCCGCTTTTTTATTTTGCATACAGTCTATTTCCTGCATTTGTCGCAAACGCAGAACTAATATAAAAAAACTTGTGTCTATTGGAAATCAAAGCCGGAACCATGAGCTCTGGAAGTGTTCATACCTGACAATGACTCGGTTCATAAAAGTAGTCGACTCCGGTTATAGTCAACTTCCGGGGACTAACATTTTTGGTTGACTATATCCGATGATGTCAAAATTAAACAGAATTTCTCCATAACGGTTAATTTTTATTAATTTAGAGATACAGCAAAACACATTAAACAGCACGAACTGAAAATTTAAATATCTTTATTTGTTCTTAAAAAATCAATTTCTTTTCAATTGTTTGCTTCATACTTTTTCTTCAGTAATTTCTCTAGATTCTTCTCCAGAATTGGTGCTCCCTCCATAATTGATTCTGCGTTGACCTCTGTGTCAAAGTATCGTAATGCAGTTTTGACACCCTTCAATGCCTCTTGAACCCTTGGAACCGCCTCCATTCTCCTTTTTACTCATCTAATAGCATACGAGATGCTTTCGGTAGAGGAATGACGCAAGCGGGTAATGAAACTGGTCGCTTTTCCGCGCGACACGACGGATATCGCCGGGTTGTGTCAGTCTCGTGTTTCCTGTCGCCTATGTAGAACTCTAAGCGCGGGGAACGGAATTTATTGTAATAAAAAATGCAAAATATGTACATATGTATGTACTTATTTTTTCCAAAACATGTAAGAAAAATAGAAAATATGTCAAATAAAAATGTATTATTGTGTTTAAAATTGTTCTCTACAAGCCTTTTCCTATCATAGAATGTCGCTGATCAGTTCTTAACGATTTGGAGTGTCTGAAAGTAGGTGCTATCTCTACTGAAGTAATTGTACACTAGACCTTACCACATATAAGAATTTTATTCGAAATATAAAATACGTTCATAGTATATACTACAATGTTTACGAGGAGCCGGTGTACAAGTTAATAGTAGAACCGTGTAGCGAGTGATGGATGCCAGGAGAGGTGGTTAAATGGTATATATCCCACCCTCCAAATTGAACAATGCGATAAGACAATTTTCTGTAAAAGATATGTGTTAGATTTTCGATGGAAAATCGAATTTGCTGTTTGAAACATGAGCAAGCACGTGGTTGAAATTACTTTTGTGCATAAAAATCCGCTCATCCTTGACTCGCAAGTATTTTTTTAAATTTTATTTTACGTAAAAAAAAACAGTTAAAAACTGCGTATGACGTGCTATGGGGAAAAGTGAATTGTGTGCACATTTTCAAAATTCTGTGATCCCTACACTAAGTCATATACTCAAAAAAAAAAAGGGGAAGGACAAGTTCAAAAATTTTGAATTTTGAAAGGGAGAAAAAAATATCTCCCATGTACGCAGTACGCAGTAAGCGGCGGGGAGAGGGGGAAGTTTGACAATTCATGGCGTAAGTGGTAATAAAAGCGCAACATCATTACGTTTAATTTGTAAGAAAGATGATACCGTAACAAATATTGCAAACGCGGATCTGAAAGATTCCTTTTTGACATATGAATATATTGAAATGTAACGAAATATGTAAGAAATGTGTCGTAATAGGTCAAATATGTAAAAATATGTATTATACCAAAATATGTAAAATATGTAAAAAAAAATAGTTCTAATTCATTCAGAATGTCTTGTAAACTCTAGAAAATTTAATTGAATGCGGGTATCTAGTTCCTGTAAAAACATGTAATTACATGGAAATCCGTTCCCTACTGATTTGTTTCCGTCCATTTTCTTTCCATCGTGGCATCTGTTGAGTAGAATTCTGGCCATATTTCTCTTCTTTTCTTTCTTCTTTCTTCTAGCACTTGTGTGCTTTGCATGGTGGATGGTAGTAGTAATTGGTATCTTAACTCCTCAATGTAGAATGGTTCTCTGGTCAGTTCATATACTAATCTTGATTGTGTGTTCTTTGGAAGACACAGGACTCTCTTCAGGTATCTTGCCTTGGTTTTCTCTATGGACCTTAGATCGACCATTGATAGTTTTTCCCATATTAATTGTATTCCGTATGTCATGATTGGGCTAATGACTGCATGAAATATTTTGATTGCTGATTCTAGTTATTGTTTGTGGATATTTTTTATTGAGTACATGGCTCTAATCGCCGTTGCTGCTTTTTCTCTAATATGAATTTTGAATGAGCAGCCAGTTGTCTGAAGTGTTATTCCTAAATATCGGTAATATTGAGCTATTTCGAGATGTTTGTTCCTGAATTTTATTTTCTCACTTGCTCCCGTTTTTCCTCCCTTTCGGAAGGTCATCTGCATTGTGTTGGTTTCATTGATTTGGAGGTAGTTTTCTTCCGCCCATGCTTCTAAATTATCTATGGCTTGTTGGAGGTTTGTCAGGCTGGTTGAGCCTAGCACCATGTCGTCTGCATACATGTGTAATGATGTTTCTCGATTGTGCTCTGTTATCCTTGTTATGACTGCGGATAGTATGTTAAATAGAATGGGGCTTATTGGGTCTCCCTGCATTACTCCATTTGTTTGAACGATGTCTTTAGAGAAACACACTCCATCATGTATATTTACTGTGTTGTAGGCCAAAACATTATATAGTATTCTTGTGATGTGCTTTTCTCCTATATGTGTGCGAGTCCAATACCACCCTTTTTCTGTTCAGGAGGTCAAATGCCTTTGTGTAGTCAATGAAGACTGCGTAGTACTTTCCTTTTGGCTGTTTCAGGGCTTCTTCTATTTCGTCTAATAAATTTCCGATCGCCTGGAGGGTGTTTCTTTATTTCCTGAATCCGTATTGTTGTTCCGGAATTAGGTGGTCCGTCTCTTTTGCAAGTCTCTCCGTGATTAATTTTGAGAATAGTTTGAAGCCATTGTTTTCCGTGCAATTCCTCTGTACGAGTTGGGGTCATCTGTGTCCCCTTTTCCTTTGTATAATAATTTTATGGTAGATTTTCTCCATAAAAATAAAAAAAAAAGCTTCCGGTATTTCTCCGTTTTCCATGCATTTGCTGAACATCTCTGTCCACGTTTCTATTAACTGGTTTTCCGTAGCTTTGATATGTTCATTGTATAATCCATTTGGGCCGGCCGCTTTCTTGTTTCTTGTCTTCATTATTATTAGTTTCACTTCTTCTTTAGAGAATAGAGCTACGCTTAGAGCTTCGCTCGTCGCACATAGCGAAGTCGTTAGCCTTTCACCACAGAGGTCCGGGGTCGATTCCCGTCGAATCTCATGTGAAATATGTTCCAACAAAACGAGTTTGGCTGCTTCACAAGGGCTAGTCCAATCCTTGTGAAGTGTCCTAAACCCTACCCCTATCCACTCCTTCCCAATTCTGGCCGCTGGGTAGTGGCCCAGGAGCGCGTAGTAGGTGGCGCGTACGCGGAGATGCTACCTGGCGGTCCTCTTGACAACTGACTGCGACGTGACGCGACATAACAGAAAGTGATAATGGAGAATTACTCCAAAAAGCGCGCAAAGTAATAGAGGATTACTCCACAGCGCAAAGCGCTCAACGACCCGTTAGGGTCTTCGAGACGCGTTGCGTCAAAATGGTAGACGCAACAAATAAAAAAATAATAATAACAAAAAATAATAATAATAAAAAAAAATTAATGATGTTTTCTGTTTCTAGGTTTGAGGTTTCGGCGTTTGAGGTTATGTGTTTAGCGTCTAGGATGTCTGAGAAATGGTTTTCCCATGCACTCATTTGAATTGTTGAGCCTTGTTTATTTCTTTTGCAGGGCAGCGCATTGAATGTTTTTTTTTGTTCTTTCTTTTAGTTTTTTAAAGGGTTGATGATCCGCCTGTGTACGCCACTGAGTATTTAAGTATTGTTTTGAAAGAGCGATATCATTTTAAGGCGAGAAGTTCATTTTCTTCGACTGAGACATGCAATATTTAAAATATTTCGCAATGCTGTTATGTGATTTTGTAAGAGCACATTACGAAAGCGTAATACTCGAAAATGTGTTCGTTTGGCGCATTTGACATATTTTGTAATCAAATGAAGGATGTTTAGATACGTTGCTTGACAACCAATCAAGAGAGAAGACTCGAGGGAAGGGGTGAATATCCAGTTCCGTGGTTTGGATCTTATATCTCTCATGCTGATCAGCTGTTATCACCTTCCGATGTGCTCATATGTTCGTATTCGTAGAGCATTTGATGTTCAGAATTCACGGTCGTGATCCACAGCTCAATGTGTGCAATATAGAATGATAATAGAACGATGTACTGCCTTTAATATATTAGCACTAGGAGAAAGTGTTGCGCACAAATGAATATATAAGTAATATGGTTATGTTCGAGTTTACATGAAAAACAAGAGAAGAAATAGAAAGGTACCTTTGCAACTGATAAGACGGTTAAGAAAACACTGAAAGTGGGATTTCGTGATTGTTCACGAAACGATAACATCATTTATTATCGTGCTTATGTACTATGTTAATAAACTTTACTATTAGTAATTGAGTTCCTAATTAATATTTTTTTATTTCAGTTGGAAATGATATCTAGTCCCATTGTTTCGTGAGAAAATGGATTGTAAAACGCCTAACCCTTTAATTACGAAAACTGTGCTTAATGCAGGAACCAAAAATGCAGAATTTTCCAAGGGAACAAAAGTATATGATAAATGAAATCCTCAATACCTACATATAAATTAGAGAATAACTCTTTTAAATGTGTTATGCTTTCTCTGCATGTGTTAATTGACACAAAATACAATTTAAAATAATGTACCAATAGAATGATTATCACTTTTTCCAGGTGTATTTTCATTTTCAAACCAGAGCATGTGATGACAATGGGACTGTCATCGATGACAGCCGTAAAATGGGAAAACCAATGGAACTTGTTTTAGGCAAGAAATTCAGATTTGAAGTATGGGAAACTGTTGTTCAAATGATGGCTGTGAAAGAGGTTGCAAAATTCAAAGTAGATAAAAGTGTAAGCATGTTTAGCATATTCTTATGTAAAGAATATACCTTCATAGATGATTTATGAAAAGAGATGAATCAAGTGTTACCATGAAGACAAACAACATACTAATACACTATTTAGAAATTAACTTTCTTGTGAGAACATGTTTGCAATTTTGTTTCAAATTAAATGAAAAACATTGAATCTTAAGTAAAGCTGATGAATTAATTACATTCATAAAAATCTTTCATTAATAGTATATATATAGTAATATGGGTAAATTTTTGCAATCTTCGTTATCCAAACCAAAATTTGAAAATTTGCTGTAAATGTTACGTTTTTTTGTGGAAAAATATATCATCAAAAATTAAAATGTATCATGATTTTAATTATTTTTTTCTTCTTAATACTTTTCGACGTATGGGCCTTTAACAATTAGTATTTACATACAAGAAGGAATACTTTGATATAAACGTTTTTTTCTCTGTATTTGCTTGTAAAAAATCTCAATCAGAAGATATTATAATATAGATATTTGAGTGATTGGTTTATAGTTTTGATCAAATGCGATGTGTAGCATTGTTTAAAATTGTTTTAAGTTTGTTACCTGTTCTTTTTTTATGTATTACTTTCATATTCCATGTTCTCTGCTATTTTATAATACTCTTCAATTCTTGAATGGTTTTTATGTTACTGTCCCATGTTATGTGTTATGACCAGTTGGATGAAATAAATAATGAAATCTATTTGAAATTTGACATTGATAATTTTACTGAAATTGTGATTGTTTTAAAGATTGAAATTAATGCTCATTGTGTAGAATTTTTTATTATATGAACCATTGAAAGTTGTTTTTATTTTGTGTACTGTGTGTTTATTGTTGCAAACCTAAGTGTACTTTTTCTAAGTGAACTTTTGAAAATTTTGGTGTAAGCAACATATTCATAAGTGTTTAAGTGAGGCGTTTCTAAAATGATACTTTTGTTAACTGCTAATTAAAATTTCTAATAATACAGTTGCCAATTATCTTAATTTTTAATTACTTGAATCTGGATGCTGCCTATATTGCTTAGAATAGAATAAGCAAAATATATTTTTAACTCTAGGGTACCCATTTGTTTCTTAAACATAGCCAGAAGTGGGAAAAACTGAAAATGAGTGTCAGCATCATTGTTGTGGATTGACCTTGCAAAATGAAGGCATTGGCTATACAGGCTTAAATCAATTAATTAAATAGCCATGTCACTTGGAATTTATTATTGGTATTGGAATTTATTTTCTTGGTATAGAAAATAATTTTTTTCTGTAAGTGGAGGTAAAATGTACCTCCATTCAGTTGTTAATAGTTTAAATGATATTTGCTGAAAAAAGTAAGTTTGGAAATAGAAAATATTCTTATAAACTTATGCTCTTAAGCCATTTTAAATTTATTGAAAATTTCTGTGTTGTTGATGTGTGTAAAACTTCAAGCCTTGATATTATTGTATTGATGAGTTAGTCCTAATTTTTTTGCTTTCAGCTTGTATCAGGATATCCATTTATTTCTAAAACATTACGTGATGTTGGAAAACCTGAGAATCAGCGTCAGCATCATTGTTGTGGACTGACTTTACAAAATGAAGGCATTGGCTATGCAGACTTAAATCAATTAATTAAAGAGCCCTGTGACTTGGAATTTATTATAGGTATTGGAATTTAGTTTTCTTGGTATAGAAAATCAATTTTTTTGTGAATGTGGGTAATATATATAACTTGAAATTACTTTTCAGAACTTGTAAGTGTTATATCACCTGAAGAATATGAAAAAGAATCTTGGCAAATGAGTGAAGAAGAAAAGTTGAGTGCTGTACCATTACTTCGTGAACAGGGTAATAACTTGTATCGGGACAAGAACTATGCTGCTGCGGCTGCCAAATACGCACTAGCTATTGGAATGTTAGAGCAATTGATGTTAAGGTGTGTATTACCTTTTTGCCATGAACAAAAGTTAGTTTCTTAGGCTAAGGATTTGGATCAAAGAAATATCATTATGCTCATGAAAAATGAAAGAAATGTCAATAGAGAAAAGTTTTTACAAAAGCAATGATATGAGAGCAGAATTAGAGTTAAAATTTGTTACAATGCGTGTGACATATTCCAGAACCTCTTTTGTGCCTCAGTCATTTCTGTTTTGCGCTGTTCCATCATGTCCTATCAATTGTTGGAGTTGTAACTCTCACTTACATTATTCTGAATGGTTTTAAGAGAGAGGAATGAGCAGTTGGTGCATAAGACACCAATTGGTGTTAAATTTTTGGAAATCTTTTCAGTTCTGTTGTTAAGTTGAGTGCTACTTCCAAATAATCTTCAAGCAAATTACAGGTTTGATCAACAAGGTGGAAATGTGACTTTTATGACCTATTATTTTGTTTTTTCATGGATGGTTCGTTGCATAGAGTACAGAATTATTACCCATTACCTCTGTAATCTATGTTTATAGTCAGCAAAGGTAATGAAAAAAAAGGTGTTTCCTAAATAAAAAAGTGTAAAAAAATGTGTTTTTCTAATAGTGTAATGTTAATTTGAAATCAAATAAATGAGAGTACTCTAGAAATGATTGTAGTTTTGGTTCACTTTTTTGGATTTTCTCGATAATTTCGGTATTGTTCTTAGAAATCGGTTTCACCTCAAAACTAAGATCACTGCACTTGATAATATTTAACAAAATACAAGTTGTGAATGACGAAACAAAACATTATTTTTCTCTTTATTGCCAAAGGAATGTAGACTAACTGGAATGAAATGGATGACTTTATTTGTATAATTCTCTTTTATAGTTTACATGAATTTTCTGTAATATTAAACAATAAGCTTGAGTGAAAATGTATGCTTGCCTGTTACTTTTGAAATTTAGTTTAGTTAGTGAAAATGTATGCTTGCCTGTTACTTTTGAACTAAAAAATATAAGCCCTTGCCATGATAAAGCTACCCGCCGTTGTGTTTCTATCCTTCATTTTCTTTTAACTTTAGGAGTGAAAGAGTACAGTAGACTCCGGGTATAGTGAACTCGGTTGTAGTGAACTTCCAGCTATAGTGAATGTTGGTAATACAAAGTCCTGGAAATTAATTCTCTTCTGGAAAAGAATACATTGTCTCTCAGCGTCACAAATTCCAACACGGGAATATATTTTCAGAAAATGCCGAAGTCTGTTACTATAACACTCGACGTAGAAATCATATTCATCCAAACTCATTACAAAAAATTCACATACAATACATGTACATTATTTTACAACACTTTGCCAGATGACATTAAAAGAATAAATTCAATAGAAAAGTTTAAATCCCAAGTGAAATCGTTTCTGCTGCATAACTGTTTCTATACAATTAGAGACTATACTGAGCATCACAAGAAAAGTAACATTAATTTTAACAATGATACATAATGCATTATTTACCATTTGGACTGTCTAAATGAGTATAAACAACCTGTAACAACTATTGTACTACAGCTTCCGGGTCAATGACCTCCATCTCGATCAGGTTTTTCGTCCAGTTTCCCTGATCCATTGAGCAAATGCTGAGATGGCCTCTTGTTTTGCTTCTGGACATAAATGTAACTTCATTTTCTGTGCACGTCTTCTAGAATTCAGTGGGAAATAAAATTATTCAAATTATCGTTTCCATGTTGTCGCGGCAGGAAGTAATAAGAGCCAAAATTTATTGCTTATTTATCATTGAAAATAGATTTTATTACATGGGAGTTTTTTTGTTTGTTTTTTTCTCCCTTTCAAAATTCAAAATTTATTGCTTGTTTATCCTTGAAAATAGATTTTATTACATGGGAATTTTTTTTTTTCCTTTCAAAAATTCAAAATTTAAGTAGTATATGACCTAGTGTTGGGATCACAGAATTTTGAAAATGTGCACACAATTCACTTTTCCCCATAGCACATCATACGCAGTTTTTAACTGTTTCTTTGACGTAAAATAAATAAATAAAAAATAAAAAACACTAGGCAGCTTGGAAAAATATCTTTGGTCAAAGGTCATAACTGAAGAAGTCTCCCCAGAGGTAAAGGTAGCAGACCTGGAATGGGCACCTTACTGTCAACTTTATGCCACTCGGTTTATACTGTGGAAACAAAGGTTGTGTCCCATGTGTACTACAACCGACAAGCAATTGCTTGCTTCAATTTCAATTTTGGTGGAACTTTTTAAGGACAAATATATTGAAATTTTCAGTTCATGCTGTAGATGTATTTTGCTGTATCTTCTAATAAATCAATCATTATGGAGAAATTCTATTTAATTTTGACATCATCAAGTATAGTGAACCTTTGATATAGTGAACCAAAAATGTTAGTCCTCAGAAATTCACTATAACCGGAATCAACTAGTTTAATTTTTTATAAAAGAGAGATACTACTTTTATATAAGAGAGATCTATTCTATACTTTTTTTCTTGTTTCTAAAGATTTGCATTCTCCAAAAGCTCACCACCCCTTCTTGTATAATGCATCTTTGGAATCTCTGTAGAGCATTACCTGTAATGTGTGGGTAAGATTCATTTACTGATGGAATTGTGTGTGTGTGTGAGGGGGGGGGTGTTGACAAATCTTATTACGAAACCAACATTTTTCAAATTCAAATGAATAGTGAGTGGGATTACTAATACACTAACAGTCACTTTAATGAATTAACTGGGAAGGTGTAGGTAGTTCATTATATCAATTTATTAAAAATATTTTTTATTTCTTCCCATAAAAAATAAAGTTTATTCTGTAGTAGTTATAAAATGACTTGGCGTTTTTCAAGTGAACTTAAATTATACTTTCATTTATTCTTAATAATTGACTTTTAAATTTGCTGTTTATTTTTTCTTTTTTGTAGTGAAAAACCTGGTGATGAGGAATGGAAAGCATTGGATCAGATGAAAGTACCTCTTTTGTTAAATTTTTCTCAATGTAAACTTCTTGAAAAAGACTATTATGCTGTAATTGAGCACTGTAATACTGTTCTTAAAAGTGACCCAGGTAAGTGTGCATAAGTTTCTTTGATTTAGAAATTACCAAATAATTGGTGATACTCATATAGATGTGGAAATTATAATTATAATAATAATAATAATAATAATAATAGTTGTTGTTATTATTATTATTATTATTATTATTATTATTATTATTATTATTATTATTTTTATTAAGAACAAGAAGTTCCTTTCATTTCAACCATCAATGGTGTAATAATGAGATTTATTGATTGGCATTTTATCACCTTTTTTTCTAGTGTTGAATTTTTTTTCCATGTTTTTCTATCTATTCTGAAGTGATACTTGGTACTACTGGTAGAAGTGAATTATTTTGTTAATAGCTACAGTAGGTGTTTTATTTCAGAATTAATTTTGAATTAAAGTGAAGAATTAAAGTGTCTAAAAGAGCCTTAAAAGGTTTATTTTGTGAGGTTTAATATCATAAAAAAATGGCGTACATATGCAGTCATATCTGAAGAAATTACTTTGGGTTTTGACAAATTGAAGTCAATGAAAATGTGTTAAATATGAATCTTTTAGTTAAAATAATTGCTATCTTGGGCATATGCTTGATCTAGTTTATGTTTCCTGGCAGAATCTTAAATTCATTTAGAATATTCTTTAAATATTTCAAATTTTGACAATAATAAATTTTAAATTGTACAAATTATTAATGCTTATTTCCAATGCAAATTTTAAATCAGAAAGTTTGACAAGTTAGTATATTAGTTTTTATTAAGTACACATACTTATGTCCTCTTTTAAAAAATTAAAAACGACTTTCATCCAATAGTGAAGCTGATTGAAATTCACTTCACTCCCTCTTTTTCTTTTATTTTCTGATCATTTGATGATATAACTCTTCTTTTGTGTACTTATCCTAAAATTGACACTATATTTGTGTTAATGCGCCAACTGCTTTTAAATTTTTCTCTGAGAGTTGTTTGCTGTGCTAGTATTCTCCTTGAATTGAATTACTTATAATAATTTTCTTTCTTTAATATGGATATATCAGAGATGAAACTATTTACCTTCTGAATACTTTTCATTTTTTTCATGTTACTGTTAATGATACAAAGATAGGAATTTGTGAAAATATTTATTACACTAATATATATATATATATATATATATATATATATATATATATATATATATATATATATATATATATATATATATATATATATATATACACTACTTTAAGGAAACTAAGGAAGAAGGACACGTCTTTAAAAAACATGTTAAAAGTAATATTTATGATTTCATAACATTAACTTGTTCGTCTTCAAGTTCAAAATAATACATTGACAATACATTGGAAGGATTGTAGCATTAATGTGCTTTCTCTTCACAGTGACTATATAAATCTAAAGACACTTTGCTGGAATAACATGTAATTTTTCAATTGAATGCATTTTAGGAAACGTGAAGGCCCTTTTCAGAAGAGCTAAAGCTCATGTGGGTGCATGGAACCCAAAAGAAGCACAAGATGACTTTGATGAAGCATTGAAACTTAATCCTTCTTTAAATGCTGTGATAAAAAAAGAAATGAAAGCTCTTGAAGAACTTAGGAAACAGAAAAATGAAGAGGATAAAGCTAAGTTGAGAGGAAAAATGTTTTGAGTTATTTTAAATTTGTATATTTTATATTTATTTATTGTTTTCAAATACATGTATTTTTGTTAAAACTGATACTTTTATATTACATTGTACTTTCATAGTGCTTAGATATTTGCCTTTTATCTTTATTTCCTTTTAAATATCTCAAATCAGAGAAGGAATGGAAATGTAGATTTTGGTGTGACAGTGTTTATTGTTTTAATGTATGTAATGTGTGTGTGGTTTACAATTGTTTTAATTTTGTGACACATTTATTTTTATGTATAGCTTTCATTGCACTACCAATTATCAGAAATGTTATTCTTAACTTATGTACTTTTAGAAATTATTGAGAGATAATCTGAGCTGGATCTCAAAGGATCATCTCTTAACCATTTGAATGTATATTATCCAAGAGTTGTATGCAAAAATAGATTATATGTAAATGCTGATGACTGTATCTAATTGAAAGAAACGGATATGAAAAATATAGACTATGTATACATTCTAATTATTCCACATTTTATTTAGTTGTATAATCCTTTGAAATCCATCTGTCCTCTCATCCTTCCATACCTTATAAAAATAAATACTTCTTTGAACATTTTATATTTGATATCCTTGGAAATCAGGGGGAGATCCAGCAAGAATAACAGTGGTGCCCATTCTATTTGGGAACCCCTTCTCCATAACCATTTTTGAAATAAAGTTTTTTGAATTGTAAGCTTGAAAATAAAAAAATGTAAATGTTTATTAATGGTGAAAACACTGCTTTGAATGTGACGATAATGTTTTCTGGATGTTGGATGGTAGCTTGTTTTTTGTAGTTAAGCCTGTCTTGTAAAGAAATACTTTGGAAATGAAGGTGACTAAATAAAAATAATTTTCATCTCTGGGGAAATAGAGTAATGTGTAATTTTTGCTAATACAAGGTTCTAAGCCACAAATCATTTTGGATTGAATTTTTTAGCAAAAGATCTGTTCTCATTCATTAATTGAATTATTGTATTCAAACATTTCCATGAAGCACAAATAATTAGCTGGTATGGATTGGTAAGGTTATTTTATTACTTAGGCAATTTGTGGAATGGGCAGCTTTATACGTGCATTATGTGTAATAACACTTTCACACAGTTTTATAAATGTATGATTCCAAGCAATAGCAGCAAATCTAAAACTTTTCCTTTACAGATATATGATTTTGCTGATTTTTTAAATTATTGTTCGTTCACTACATATAAGTTTGAGAGTGATCAATTCACAAATTGCCTTTAAACATTTTAAGATTTGACTAGCGCGCCATGAGATCGCACCATGCACAATTTTTAACACAACACCCGCGCCTAGAAGTCAGAAAGTCCGCGCCGAGAGCTCAGACGGTGTCGCGAGTGCAAATAGAGTCGTGCGAAGTACTTCAAAATTTTTCAGCATGAAATTATCTATACATTTTTCTACTGATAAATGTTATTAAAAAATTAATGCTATATGAACTAATTAGCATTACTATTTTCTCATTCTTTACTTTTTTTTATAAACGTGATGTTGCTGCGAATTACTTCCTGAACGTCTGTTCACGGTTTGGTATGCTACAGAAATTTTCTTTCACATTTCGTGCCCAAACAGCTATACCTGGTTAAATTCTTGTGGAAGTACCTTTGCTGAAACAAAATGCCGAAGAATAAAGGTAAGTAGGGAAGTCTCTCTTTACCGTAGATCAAGCATTTGTATATAGTGTATGCAAGTCATATGCTACGAACCCGCATGTCAGCCATTTCACCTTCGTGTATATTGAAGTATTATAGCATGCCTGTATGTGCTGTTGAATTGGAAGTAAATTTGAATGAAACCATAGTTATATTCATTTCGTATAAAAACCTATGGACCTCTGAACAATTCTTGTGTACATTTGGAGTAAAATTGTTCTTGTGTCAGACTACGTCTGTCATGATCCACAAATAGCTGTTGTTTTGAAATTGCAAACCAGATATTTTACTAATCGTTTTGTTTCAGGAAAGGGAGGTAAAAACCGGAGAAGAGGAAAGAATGAAAATGAAACTGAGAAGAGAGAATTGGTGTTTAAGGAAGATGGCCAAGGTGAAATTGAATTGTGGTTTGCCTTGAAATGTTTAAGGCAGTGTTTCAACATGATAAAAGCGTTTGTTCTAGTTTCGGGTTCGTGAATATTGCCCAATAATTATGTTTCAGAATATGCACAAGTTACAAAAATGCTTGGAAATGGGCGACTTGAAGCCATGTGTTTTGATGGGGTGAAAAGACTTTGTCACATTAGAGGAAAATTAAGAAAGAAGGTATTAAGTGCTTTTATTGATTATCTAATTTTTTGTCAAGTTGCCATTTTTTGTGTTTTATTCATATTTCTGTGTTGAAAGGTGTGGATAAATCAGGGAGACATTATCCTCATTGGTTTGAGAGATTATCAGGATGCCAAGGCAGACGTTATTTTAAAATACACTCCTGATGAAGCTAGAAACTTGAAAACATATGGAGAATTCCCTGAAACAGGTAAGTTGATAGAAGTTAAATCCGTGGGGTAGTTGTCAATTAATAAAATATTGCCTTAAATAACCAGAAAATTTGAAGATTAATTATTCCTTATTCTTGTATTTTGTTTTATGTGAACATTAAGGATCATTGTTTTTTGCAGTACGCATCAATGATATGGTTACATTCGTTGAGGAAGGATTAGATGAGGACATTGAATTCGGTGATGAAGTCAGTGACGAAGGGGAAGGAGATCCTGTTGATGCTGTGAGTTTTCTTTTTAGTATTGTTAGAGGAAGCAAGCATGTGAAATTTTAAGCTATATTAATTTGTAATGTTCTCTTTCAGATTTGATTTATGCAGGCTGTTTTACATTTCCTCTTGTGGTAAGAATCATCATGAGCTACCTGTTATAACAACCCTATAGAAACAACAGACAATTTTAGATAATTATGAGATGTTCATCAATACTTATAAGCCTGTTTAAATATATATATATGTTTTAAGAAATTGGTATTAATTCATTGAACTCTACAGAGGTTAAAACAATTTGCATCATTGGCTCATGTGACGTGTTCTAAAAGCATGTACAGTCCATTTCATAAAAATAGTGTCTTCCTCTAAGACACTTTTACCAAAAATGTATCCTTAATTTTGTAAATCAAATAAATAAGTGGAATTATGTTTGTATTGTATTTATTGGGTTTTATGATATTGCACCTGTTATAAGTTTATATCATTCTTAAATTTTTTGGTATGCTACAGATATATGCTATATTCTTGGCTCGAAACTTTCAATACATGGATTTTAATAATCAAATATTTTTTAGTGTATGGTGCTGTAGTAATTAACATCTTGTTCAGTGCACTCGTTTTCATTGTGATAAGGTTTACTGTGCTTCAAGAGGCGTTACCTTGTTTTACATAATTTGTATATGTTTGTAATTTTTTTTTTTTTTTGCGTTTATTATATGTGGGGAAAATAATATATTAAATATTTCGAGTTGCATGTTGCAAAATATTGACATCTATGTTAGGATCATCTTAACATAACAAAACCCTATTTAGTTCATCCTTGTGATAAATGTGTAAACGTTGGTTAGTGAAGTAAATGATATTTCTCAGGAGTTTTGATTTGTTTAATTCTTGAGTAGCAGCCTTGAGACTCGATATTGTGCTGTAGTATTAAATAGTATTCAGAACATGAATGTAAGGTGTCATCCTTTAATTGTAAGGACAAGCTGAATATTGGGAAATGTAGTGATACCTTATGTTGCAGGTATAAATTTTAAAAGTGCAAAGGAGATTTGTGTTATTTTGGTAGATAGTCCTGCCCCTCTCTTCCACTTCCTTTTTGCAAAATATTATTTTCTGGAATTTCAAATTCTTGTAAAACGCTTTTGAGCCATTCGCTTAACATGTTATGAAGTGTTTCTGAGCTGTTAATTAATAAAATTGTAACTGATGTTGGAAAACAATAGAGAATACATCTTGTTTTTAATGCACATTTTATATTTAACATTTGGTTCTGATGTCCTTTTTTTAATTGTTTAAAGAGTCTTTTGAACTCAAACATGAAAGTATGTTTTATACTCTTAGTCTTACCCTGCTTTACCATTTATGTTTTCATTTTCATTGTTTCTGTGAAGGAATTCAATGTATGTGATAACATAATGGGCATATATGAAGAGACGTGCATATGCATTAAGTCAAACTGTAGTTGAATTTAAGGCATCACACAATGTACATGTTGCAAACTGTGTATGTTCTGCTGTTAATGTGTTTGTAGGTGCATCATGTTCATTAAATATTGGAAAACATGCAGTAAAATGCTACGGTAGCTTTGCAGTTATATACCCTAGGTAATTGTTTTTAGCCAAATAGGAATTAATTTAGGATTGATTGTAAATTGGAAATGGACATGTTAATAAGTTTTCATGTTACTTAATCAAAATACAGAACAATTACTTACGCTATTTGGTTTAATGTGCTTTTAATACTTCTTGTACCTGTAAACATTTTAAGTTTTAGGTGCTGCTGCAGGGGAAAATTTTATTTTTCCGGTTAATTTCTAATTTCCAATGTATGAGAGCATTAATATACCATTGTGAAGTTGCCTCTGGTGGTGATATTGAATGTCTGACTTCTACTGCAAGTTTTGAATTATGGATAATAGACTTGGTGTGTCATTCTTATACCCAGGGACAGTTATTTGAATGGATGTAGAAAAACAACATGGTTTTGCTTAAGACACACATTCTTTTTATAAATATTGTATAATAATTATTTCTTTGAAAGATCAGAAATGTTTTTGGTAATGTTCTAGCATTTATGAGCAGGTTTACAATCACTATCATTTCACAGTATCATTTTTGCTCTAATTTTTTAATGTTTATCTTTGTGTATTCAATAGTTTTTAGAAACTAGTTAAATTTATTAATTGATGCAACTATTAAATTTAAATCTTTTGCAAGTTTTTGTATGTTTAATTATTGGTTTGGTTCTTTTAAATCTGGGAGAATGACCAGCTGTTTAGTGGCCTGATGTTCGATTTAGTAGTTTGATCGTTTCGTTGAAACTTAGCTCAGAAAGAGTTTTAGGACTTGCTTGTTTGTTATAGTAATGGTGCTGTATCTTTTCTTCTGTATTCATTGAAAGATACAAAAATGTAACTTCACTGTCTGTCCACATTTTCTAGAGTTCAATAGTTACTCAAAACATTAGTGTTCTCGTGGCAGTAAGTTGATTCCTTCATGAAGGGCATGATGAGAGATAATAAACAAAACCTGCAACTTCTTCCTTTGCAAAACCTGTAGTTTTTTATTACACTTTTCCCCATAGAACATCACACATTTTTAACTGTGTGTGTGTGTGTGTGTGAGGGGGGCATTAAATAAATAAAAATCCTTATCCACTTTTCTATTTTCTCGGCTTTTCTTTTTTCATACTCTTAAAATGCAACAAATCAAGGCATCCCTTATAACCTTTTGAAATTATTACTTATTTGTGCATTTCTTACATAGTGTAGGGAAATGTATGTAATGCTGTGGCAAAAAAAATGATTTTTTGGCAGAAAGAAATCTATTTTAGGACCCTGGTACCAAACAAGTTCATAATTCTTGTTTCTTTATACTACTTACAACTACATTATTAAAGTCAGATATTTTTCCTTGATGAAATCTGTTCTCAAAAATAGATCTTTCGGTAAGGATATATACAAAGTTTTCAAAATATGAGTAATTTTTGCATTATTTTGCTTGAATTGAAGACAATTGTTGATTTTCAGAAACTGCTCCAAATTTTGTGTTAAAACTGAATGAATAATGCTAAATGCACTGAGTTACAAATAATGTGAGAAAGTTCATCCTGTTGTAGTTCCACTAGTTTTATCGGTTGATCTCTCCTGTTCGGTGGATCTGTTCCTTATGAATGGAATTGCATATTTATTCTGTGAATGACTGAATTTAGTTCATAATTAGACACAGTCTTCATAATGAATGGCAATAGATCCTTACTGGAAAGGAATTTGTTATAGACCACTTAGGATGCATATTATTTTCTTTACTACCCTGCTTGCATTTAGGAGTATAAATCAAATACTAGACTAACTTTACTATTTATTACCAGTGTATTAACCAATGCTTTACTTATTTGAAGTAACCAATTTATTACCAATGCTTCACCTATTTGAAGTAAAGCATTTTTCATGCACTTCTTACATATATAATAAACAATAATAAACTTTAATTTCATTAGAAAAGAATTCTTAGTTGAGTTGTTAGGTATTTTGAATTTAGTTCTAATCACTATTGTATTTTTTCTATATCATTATGCTTTTATTTATATTTTGTCCGATTTGTGCAACAAATTCTAAAGATACGAGTAAATGTTTTTATGATATTTATTCTTGTTGATTTCAAAGTCCCCTATTATCAGTTAAAAGACCATGATTTTGAATCACTCTACCTACCTTAGTAGTAGAGTTATTTTTCACCATGAGATGACTGCAAAATTCCTTGAAATCTAAGTTTGTTTAAAATTTCGTGAAGTATTGAAACATTGTTGGACTTCTGTGAATAGAAAGCCAGTTGCCAGTATATTGTTTCTACCCAATCTTCAAGAATTTCATACAAAAAGTTTGAAAACATTATGGTAACATTATGGCAACATATGGTAAAACAAAAGTACATAAATAAGATTTTTGAAAATACGTTTTCAAATTTTTCTTAAAAATTTTTGTCTCTACTTGGAGTTTTTCAAGAGAGGGCTGAAGTAATAGGATACAAGTTGCTGTATTATAAAATTGCTTAACAATTGTCTCCTGTATTACTTCAGTAGTATACGTACCTTTTGCGACTCACGGGCCACCAATATAAATAATTGAGGTCTCTAAAGAAGAGAATTTCATGGAGACGTGACAAATTGCATTTTGATTTTAAAAATGTGAAGGATTTGTTTAAAAAAACGCATCTAAATATTCATGTTGAATGCAATCCGCAAGACTTAGACAAATTTTTGAATCTATATTGTTAAATAACTCCTAAACAAAGCGTTTGAAAGCCTTACAAATTAAGATTTTGAGGCCAAAGGGCTCAAAGAAACGTTTCTCACACCATAATTTACAGGATTAGATCTTTTTGAACATTCTATTACATTTTTGCTGGTTCAATGCTTTTCGATTCTATCCCACTTGTTCAAAGCCTGTAGAATCTGTAAGTGAAATTAAACTAATTACTTGATATTCTGTGTGATTGAATTACACAGGTGTACCTATCTGCTCAGTCAAAACATTAAATAATAATAGTTTGTTTTGACAAGTGTGTATTGTATTGTTATTTATTACAAGGAGACATAAAGAACAAATGATGGGAGGATAAGAGGGTCTTGAAGTCACAGATATATTACAGGCTTAATATGGAAATAGAAAAATAGGGAAGAGGGTGGGGTTTATCATGCAAGAGTTCTTGCACAGGGATGCTAAGGAAAGGAGTTTAAGGTGAGATATCTCTTGGGCTTAGTGACTGATTTTGTGCTTGGCTGTACCTGAATGTAGTACATATTGTATCAGTAATAAAAAAGGTATCGAATTGAAATATCATGAAGTGTTAGTCTAGTTTTGGACCAGGAGGATGTATATTTAGGAAGCATTTTTTTGATTTTAAAAACATGTTGCCTTGTTCAGGTACTCCAGTTATTTAATAAAGTGGTTTTTATTTTTTAGTGAAGTTGATTGATACTTACAGTATTAAACCAACGGTGAATTTTATCCTTTCTAGAAGAGAACCTCATTTAGTTCAAATTGGGTGATGGAAATAGATGTACTCAAAAGAATATAAAATAATGAGGCACTGAAATTTTAACCTTGGATATCTAAGATATTAAGGAGTCATAAATTTTATTGTTGAAAGAGTATGAAAAAATTCACAAAATTAATCAGATTTGAAATTAATATGAAATTCTCAATAATTTTTTTTTTTAAAATTTAAATATAATAATTGTAATTGCTCCTATATTAATTAGCTTTTTTTTCTAAAACCTGTAATAAAAAGTTTTTTCTCTGTATTGTATAAATAATTGCTATCACTGCTGCCATGTAGTCTTAAGTGATGAAGTAGGCGGGTCTTTCATACAAGTAACAATAGCTGTATAAAAAGCAATTTCTGGCTACTACCATCAAATCTATTGGATTTAAATTTGCAGTTAATTCATGGAAAGTATTTTGGAACTGAAATTATAATTTTTAACCAGAAGTAAAATATTTAATTATGTTCAAATAAATTTCATTTTACAAATTAACACATCTCCGTTTTATACAAAATGTTGGAAGCATACCATGAATGCAGGGCATAAATAAACACATGACTTCACAATGGTTATCTTTTGTTGCGTCAAAGCAATAATTAACGGTGGTAGGAGCTTTGTCCTAACTCATCAGTGAATATTGTTTTGTAAAGTGTATTTTTGATAATATTTTTAAAAAGCTCAGAAAATTAGAAACATATTAACAATTGAGTTTTGATAAAGTTTTCTTCTCTTGAAATTTCATATTTTGAAGGTAAATACAGGAGGATTTTTTGTTAATTTCATCCACTTTTACATATATTTTTTAAAATAAAATTTTAGTGTCCATAATATTTTACTTACTGGCAGGGCCAACATTTTTTGTTCTGTAATGTAAATCTACTTCCATCATCCTATTTTGTTCCCACCATATGTCAGCATAATTTGAGAAAAGTTGAAAAGAAAACTCAGAGGTGTATATATATAGCATCTTCAATGTGCTCCCATTTACTGTTTTGTGGACATTTCAATAATAAATATGACAATTAGGTGTCTTTAGTTGCATTTATTGTGATAGGTTTACTAGTAAATTTACTGTACAACAACTTGGGAAACATTTAGTACCTAACCATGTAGTATAATATTTTATATATATCTTTGTTATATTTTCCTTTTCTTCTCAGTGCTTGGCCTCATAGTGAAACTTGGCAGTGGGGGGCCTGTTAAATGGTAATCTGCAGATGTGTTTTGTACAATATGTGAATATTTAATATGCCCTTCAAGTTGGAGTTGCAATGTCTTCCATGACGTATGTCACAATTTGATATTATGTTATAATTCTTCAGTGTCATCCATCTGAAACAGAATTAAAAATGTATTAGATAAATAAGTTGCAGATATAAATTATACTAATAATTTCTTATTCATTTTTTAGGCATGGCAGAAAGCCTGATTACCTTTATAAAAAGTTCTGAGGGATTGGAAGGAAATAGGAGTTTGCAATCTTGTCATTGTTGTGTCATTGATTTTTCCTTTTTCTGACCTTATTAACTTAAAATATTTTGTTCACAGACAAGAATGTAATCACTTCGTGTGTGTAGAAATAAAATTTAGGGAAAAAAAAACCTTGTACAGCATAAATTATTGGGATGGCTTTCAGTGTAATGCTTCTATGAAGAAAAATTGCTGAACTTCAATTTAATTTTGTATTTTAGATATCACTAGATCAGAGCTCCCAAAATTTTGTCAAAAGCAATGTCATTGCTCATTATTTGCGTGATTTTTCTATTTAAATACTTTTTTTGGCCGACCAGAAAGTGCTGTGAGTGTGGTTGGAGCCAATGTTTCACTTTTAACCTGTCTTTCTTCACAGCTATGGTGCTTTTAAATGTAATAAGAAAAGGAGCAACTTACTAGACTTTCCAAAATGAACAAGAGTTTAGAGACTTCTTTTATTGTTTTACTGAAATAGTTGATAAAAGACAGAATAGCAATCAGAATTGAATTTTTCACCATCTCCAATACATTTGTAAAAAGAAATTGTGAAAATACCCAATTAAATATACTAATGAAAGACATTTTTCTTTTGTTATTACTTTTCAGTAATTTTAAAGTTGTGCTGTTTACATCTTAGGTTTTATTTTATCATAATTGTTCACTGCATTTCATAATAAATAAAATGCATGTCATGAAATGTATATATTGAAGAAAAATAATGGGAACACTTAAAATATTTGCATTTCATTTAGATGACATTTTTATTCAAATCAATATTTAATGGTATTGGAAGAAATATTTTAAGAACTCCAAAAATAGGTATATTAAGAAAGGTTGTCTTCAGTTTCAGTTATAAATATTAGAGCTTGACCTAGAAATAATTTAAAAAATAATTATGGATGTTAGGTAATAATAAAAGAACGGCAATTCAAACAGTTCAAAAACGAGACCAGTAAGTTATACTATAAATAATCGTAAAGGCAAAAATGTTTACTTTGCCAGTTAACTCACAATTTTCAATGTGTTCAGAGGAGGGATTCATGTCTGTAATAGTTGTAGTGCAATTGCTAAGGATTCTAAAAGGAAATATTTAATACTCATGACAAAGGTTTGAATCTATAAGGTATAAAGTGTCTAATTAGGTGCATATTGACTAAACAAAATAAAGAAAACAATGTATTAATCAAATTTTAAGTTGCGTAAATAGAATGGCCAAATAACTTAGATTTATTATAAGTCAAAAAACAAGATTTAATCATTTCTCGTACTAAAATAAACTTTGCCTAGTTGAATTCAAGAGCCCTAATCCTTTTGTGATTGTTGAACCTTTATGAAGCAGTGAGTTACTAAACAGTTTTAGATGATCAAATGTTAAACTGCACTTCTTGTTTCAATGTTCCTTTGAGCTGGCAAAAAATACACTTGGCATTAGAATTATAATGGTGACCATCTTGTATCTTTGCAATATCTTGTGAGGTTGAAACCAGATCAACTAAATCTGATCCTCCATGTAACATTGATCTAAAAGTTAAAAATTACATGGATAATTTTGAATGATTATGAATAATATTAAAAAAATAAAATGTTGAAATTACAACCAAATGCAAGTTTTTCTTAAATTTGTGAATGTATGTACTGTACATAGGAATATGCTTGAGTAAATACGTTTGAAAAAGCCTCATTACTTATAACTAGGGGGCGATTTAAAAAAATGTCAGTTTTTTTCTTTTCACTTTAGAACAATGCTGTTTAGTATAGAAATTAATTTTATGTTCTGACAAAAGGAAATTACTCATTTTTCTGTATTTATTTTGTTGTATTTTTCGAAAAATTTTTCCTTTTCTGTAATTTTTACTGCATTTTTGCTGATTTCATCGTTGTTAATATTTTAATGATACTTGATTCAAATAATATTTACGAGATGCTACAAATCCTCTCCACAATTCCTGAGTAGCCTATTCGATTTCTTCCTACAGAAATTGAATGCCAGCAGTTGCCTGTAATCTAAGTTTCCTGTGCCGACTCAGTGTCGGTTCTGCCGATTTCGATTTCGGGATAACTGAAGACAGATTACCTTGTTAAGAACAATCCAAACCAAAAGTTTGAAAGCTGAGTTCACTTGAACGAATAGAAGCAGCCTCGATTACATCAGTAACGTATCCAACAACTTGAGTTGTTCATCCGAACTGGCTTTGATCACATTTTTACGTCATTTTCCCTTGCTATTAGGACATTTAAAAAAAAACATTTTAAGGGCATTTTTATTGATAATTTTTGGCGGCAATGGTTTAGATCATCAAAATCCGCTCCTCCTACTTATGACCGTTTCAATTTAAGAAATGAAATAAATATGTAATTAAGTTCATACAAATCCTACTCCCTAGTCATAAGATTTAAAGGTAGTTAGAGTGAGATTGTGATATATTTAACATGTCCTTTTGAATCGAAAGATGGGACCACATTTCCATCATGGATGGGACGTTCTTCTATGATATTGTAGTGTTTGAATCGATTTCACCGACTAGTCGTGTGAAGAGACCGTAAAGTTTGTTCCCCCCGGCCTCTTATGGTGACCTGATCCAGCCGACTAGAAATTTTAAAATAGTGAGAAGCTAGCTATAATAGCAGTGTTATAAAAAAATTTGATTTAGCTGAAAAGCTAGTGTCGATATATATTTGATTAAATAACTCTTTCTTTCGATGAAAATATGAAAATAAATATTTCTGTAAAACCATTCAAAAGTTCTTTTGAAATTTTCAATGCGCTGAAATTCGTTCGCCCCCAAAAATTGCTCGCCCCAGGCTGCAGCCTATTCAGCCTGTTCGGTAATCTGGCACTGCTCCCCAGGTCACCGCCCGCATCAAGCGGCGGCACATCACCCTGCGCTTTGAAGAGTGCAGGCCCAATAGGTATGGAGATCCGCAGAAACTCACTATGCGTCTTATCTTGCGGATAGTCTGAGTCGTGTTTCATTGTTGGAAGTGAATTGCGTATGCGAGCCATTCCACGCCAATATATATATATATATATATATATATATATATATATATATATATATATATATATATATAATTTAAATTTTATATTTTTATTAGTTTTTCTATTTGTTATATGAATTAAAGGTTGAAGTCTAGAACACGGTACAACCTACGGAAGTCGTTTAAATCGGCACTTCGCGCCGCTCCGGGGAGGGGGGAATCCACGGTGAAGGGGACGAGCGGTGGTTAGACGATTATAAGGGAGACAATTTCACCCTAGTATGTTGCCAGAGCTCTATTACTAAATGGTACTGCGATCGGGGTGGTGTGCTTGTGTGATAAACCTTGTAGTGTTCTTTCTTCCAATCGTGCTTGCAACCACGCAGTTTGAATTCTCGAGGTTTTCTTACAATGTGCTATCTGATGTGCTTTCTTATAAAAGTGAATAGGTCATTATGCAGTGGATAGACTGAAGGATGTTTATAGTGATCGCGAGGGCGTAACCCGAGCCTCGCCGTGACTTGGATCCGGGCGAGCGAAGCGAGAAAACTTGCCTTTGGGAGTAATTTGGCATTAAAATGCGGTGGGGACAAAGTGTAGAAAGGGAGAGCCATGAAAATCGCCTATCAGTGAGTTTTATTCATTTCTATCAGAGCGCACAGCGTAATTTGAAGGAGACCTTAAGGAGACTCCCCTCTTTTGTCCTCCTCCCCTCTCCCCCCTCGCCATGCTTCTCTAAGGGTGTACCGTGTTCCCAACTTTAACCGAGTTTAATATGTTTACATTTGTATTTTTTCTAGCTTTATTATTTTTGGAAATATTGCGTGTCGAAATTTGCGAAAAATGACTCCCATCACTGTCTTTAAAGTTTCACAATCTTGAATGTATTAATTTTAGAAACTCCGTTCAAATTCCATTGGAAACTTAAAAACATTTTTATTTCTTCAGATTTTGCAAAAATTTCTTTTACTGAATTTTTGTTTTCTTTTTCAAAAAATTGAAAATTGAAATTTTTGTAAACTCGATGAGCTACCTAAAAATATATAAACGCATTAGAGTCTGATTGGCAACTCTTGAAAAAATTGAAGCCGGATCTCAATAACTTAAAAAATGTGCATTTTTTACGAACCAATGGGTTCTGGATTGTTGTCACAGACGCCTTTCTTGCCAGCAGTTCCTTTGAATTATGCAGTAATTGAAGTATTTCTTGTGGTAATGCAACTTCACAAATATGTTTGGTTACTCAGTGACGGATTCATGACTAAAGTTTTGAAATTTTCTTGCCCCCTCACAACTTCAAAAATACTCGCTTACCCTCTGTAGCGAAAGACAGTAGGGTACCTGTAGCTTCAGTTAGTGCCAAAGGAGTAAAATAATGTATATTTAAAATTCCCGTTATTGGCTTTAAATGTTAATACCTAGACTTTAAATGTTTCTGTGATGACAGTGTATCTAACGAACAAAAAATAACGGAAATATTAGAAATACTTCTTTCTCCCAATCAAGTAGTTTCTTTGGCGTTGTAATTGGATCTTGACCTGGTTGTAGACTGGCTCTAGTGGCAAGTCTCTCAACAGTTCTTCCATTGCCATTGCATGGTCTTTTACCGTGTTACGTGGCAAAAACCCCATTCTGCACAGACTTCAATATCTTCTTCAAATATTTTCAATTTTTGTATTAAGCACTTTAACCATCGGAGAAGTAAATAGTTTTCCGACATTAATCACAAATTCACAAATCAAATGACTCCTCTAAATGAAGATAAACTTCCTGCGTTTACCAAAATAAAATTTATTTTCCTCTCAGTAAAATTCCCATTTACGCAAATTTACTTTTCAATGGAAAATGACCCGACGATATCGGCTGTGTGGCGCGGAAAAGCGATCGGTTTTATTAGCCACTTGTGCCATCCCGCTACCGAAAGCATGTGTGTTATTAGGCGAGTGAAAAGGGCTTCGGGAAGTGGGTCGGTGTTCAAAGAGTGCAGAATGCAGAATGAAGAATGGAGAGAGCACGAACTCTGGACAAAGATCTAGAGAAATTTCTAATGAAACAGTACGAAGCAACCAATTGAAAGTATTTTATTTTTTAAGAGCAACTAAAGATATTGAACTTTTCAGTTCATGCTGTTAATGAATTTTGCTGTATCTCTTTATTAATAAAATCAATCATTATAGAGAAATTGTATGGCAATTGACATCGTTGGATATAGTGAACGTCGGACATAGTGAACCAAAAATGTTAGTCCCCTGAAGTTCACTATAACCGGAGTCGACTGTAAAAACATTTTCATTCAAATATCAAAGCAAATATTTTATTTGTTGATTACATTCAGAAGAAGAACACGTTCAAGGGCTCTCCTCCTATCTCTCCGCCTAGAAACCACCAGTGGATGAATGCGATACCTACACCCATGAGCGCTTGTCACGTCTCGGGGAAGCGGCAGTATGTGCGCCCGTACACGTCTTGGGCGGGGATCCTCTCGTCCAGCGGCTGCTCGTGGGCTGCGGCCAGGCGGTCCCGCACCTGCGCACACACATGTAGGTTATTTGCTAGAGATCTACAGAAAACAATGATAAAAAATGCAGAAAACAATGACTTTTAGTCAGAAGATGTTCCACCGTAGTGGGTGGGGGTTGGAAGAATTAACCGACCGCGGAAGTCAAGGTTCCTGGTGGAGGATAGTAAACGGTCACCCTTACCCCTAGTTTCATGGCGGCACGCACGTCGTTAGCTCTAAGGTAAGTGGCTCTCCACCGACCTTTGAGTGGGATTGGGCGTGAGGTTCGTTAGCCGCCGCTCGTTCGCTATTCTCTATGCAACTGGCGGCGGGTCTCAAAACCACATATGAAAGTCCAGATAGGGGGCATTAACACCTCCCCCTGTCAGGTTTGCCTAGGTTACGGCGGCACTCACGTCGATAGCGTCGTGCAGCGACTCTGACCGGGAGGTCCTAGGTTCGAGTCCTGACGGCGGCAGGATTTTCAACACTAGCTTTTCAGCTAGGTCGAATTCAGTCGCTGCCTGGAGGAGAATTCTAGCGGCCAGCTGCTCTGATCGGTAGTTTTCCGTGATTTCTCCGATCAACACCAGGCGAATGCCGGAGCAGTACCCTATCAAACGGGCCACGGACCGCGCGCGATCTGTCCTTCCTATTCCTTGTTCTATCCTCTCCCCTTCCACACACACACGTACACTAACATGCACTACACTATCACATATCCCGGGAGACCGGTCGGGAGCTTAGAGCTTGTCCCGGCTGGGGCGGTGCCCCGCTGGTGGGAGAGTCCTGGTTATGGGAAAACCCCACTAGCCGACGGTAGGTCGGCGGCGGAAAAAACATGCACTACACTAACGGGACTAATGACCAGAGCAGTTGACGCACCCGGAAACATTAATAAATCAATCAATCAATCAATCAATCGATAGCGTCGTGGGGGAGGCAGTTTGAAGACGGGTTGGGGTCCCCGAGCAGGGTGACTCAAACCAGGCGTTGAATGGGAAGGTTCGCGAGAGGGGTAACTGCGTTCTGGCGGAATCCAGATACCAGATGTGTTATTGCACTGGGTGGAGGTGCGAATAAAGCCAAAGTGCCAAAGAGCATAGGTGCCCACTTCGGGGAGCGACCCTCCTGGTAGAACAAGGTTGTGTGGTAGACCACGCGGGTATGTACTGATCAGAAGATATTTATTTCACAGTTCACATTAAACCGCCATTACCAATACGCACACAAGAGGCGTTGCGACGCGGTATTGTTATCGGTAATTCAATGAGGCAGATGTGCTTAACAAGGAGAGGTATCTGCGAAGTGGGTAAAGACTGATTATTTGTGAAAGAAGTTGTTCTAACAAAGTCACGACATGCAAGAGAAACCACATGTACGATCAGAACCAGGAGAATATAACTAGAGTTATGTGCACTTTTCTAGCAAGTGAAAAAGGCGATGCAACGCTCTTCTGTGAGTAATTGGTAAGAGCAGTTGATCTCAACGAAGTAATCTATCAAGAAAAAGGAGAAAGGTGTTCAGGTGTTCCCCGACTTATTTATTTTACGTCAAAAAACAGTTAAAGCTGTGTATGACGTGCTATAGGGAGAAGTGAATACTGTACACGTTTTCAAAATTATGTCATCCCTACACCAAACCATTTACTACTTGGATTTTGAATCTAAAAAGCACAAATACAAAAAAAAGCGCTCACATATAATAAAATCTATTTTCGAGGATAAATAAACAATACATTTTGGGTTCTTATCCATGATGCCCTTCGTCAAGGAATAATACTTCCTGCCGCGACAACATGGAAACGATAATTTGAATAACTATATTTCCCACTGAAGTCTTGAAGACGTGCACAGATAATGAAGTTACATTTGTGGAGACAATAGTTCTCCGAAAGAAAAAAATCTCGTCAAAGCAATTAGATATCTAATAAGAATCTAGTTCTGCAGGTTTCCTTTTTGCAGGTAATTGGAGAGGGCAAAGGTGCTCAGTTCGCCAGGAAATGAAAAAGTGCGTTCGCAAGATTGCTTGTCTCGCCCCAGAACGGTGCTCTATCCTCCATTCTCTTCTTCCTCTGCCTAATTGTGTCGGGGAAAAAGTTGGTCACGCGAGGGGGGGGAGTAAACTGGGTTAATTATGTTGATGAAATGTGAATGATAATGGAGCAAATGTGCATTGATTGATCGATAAGAAATTCCGGGCGCGAAAACGGTAATAAGTCTATTTAAGGTTAGACTATTATTCCCGTAACTCTAATGCATGTTTTTTCCACGGGAAGTGGCATTCATCTTCCTCTGCTAGATGTTGAGATCGACGCCGACCTACCTATTGGCTAGTGGGTTTTTCACAACCAGATATCTCCCACCAGCGGGGAACCGACCCAGCCGTGACAAGCTCTAAGCTCCCGACCGATCTTCCAGCATGTAAAGTAGTGTAATGTACGTAAGTGTGTGTGTAAGGATTGCGGATAGGACAAGGAGAAGAAAAGAAATATCGCGTACGGTTCGTGGCCCGTTGTTAAGGTACTGCTCCGGTTTTCGCTTGGTGTTGATCGGAGAAACCACGGAAAACTACCGATCAGAGCAGCCGGCCGCTAGAATTCTCCTCCAGACAGCAGCTGAATTCGACCTTGCTGTATAGCTAGTGTCGAAAATCTTGCCACCATCGGGACTAGAATCTAGGACCTCCCGGTTAGAGGCATTGCAGTAATATCAGTTGATGCCCTGAGCTACCTTTCACGATGTAAGTGTGGAATGAGATGCAGGGGGAGATAACAAAATAACCAACCACGAATCCGTTCCGCTCACAGCAAATCTACATCGAACGGGTTTTGAACCTCGGGAACGTGTTTTGGTATAGGCGTAACGGTAAAGGTGAACGGTCTGACCACTATACACTATGTCACATGGGGCGATAGATAATCTACTGAGTAGGAAAAATCATTATCTTTTTGAGAGAAATTATTCTGAAGGAAGTCACGCAACGGAAATAGGAGGTCGGAACCGAATCTACAGAATGTAACTAGTGTATACAACTCAGTGCCTATAAGAGTTACGAAAGAGATTGTTCGAGTCATCTGCAATCTTAAGCAGTAAATGCAACGATTATGAATAAATATTCCAAATGTTTGATAAGTACGATTGTTTTAGAAAAGAAGTATTATCATTACATATTATAATATCTATAACTATTACAATGACTTTCTTTTCTTGCTTTTATAAAATAATATTTTCACATACTTTTTAAAGGCAAAGTTATTCATAAATTAAGATTTTTGAAATTTCATCCGTCCCTTCCCCATGTTCTCCTACTTACAGGGGAGGATCTTCAAAGTATTTTTGAGCTTGGAACCTTCTCCCCATTCATAGTTTTAAAACAATACAAAATTTTAAAATATAAATTTTAAATTTTAAACGTGTCTTCATAATGGTAATATTTCCTGGATGTAAGTCTTCAATCAATACGCCGAAGTTGTGTTTTAATTGAGTAAAATTACAAAGCAAGTGTTGGCTTTGTAATTATGGAAGTCTGCCACACCTCAACCGATCCCAGTGTTTCCTATGCGAAAGTTTGGAGGAGTGAGTTTCACAAAGTACAGCTTGTCTTCGAACACCGTTAGCTCTGAGAGCAGGTTTCGTGAACACATCTGAGGCGTAGGTAACAAAAGTTGTATCGTCCTAAAGGCCGCCATTTCTGTAAAAAAATCATTCTTCAAAATAATATTCAGTAGGGTTCATTTTCCCAGAAAATCAGGTGCAATCAATTGAATAGTAGTATGAAGTTGTTTTTGAGATTATTTTTTTCAGCGATTTTTGATTCCTTTTTCTTTGTACCCAAGGCGTCATTAACTACTATTAACTATGCAGAATGGGACAGAATATTTATGAGACAGGATTGGACAAAGTAGATTAATGAAAAGGACTTTAGATTGTTGAAATGCACGAACAAAATAAGGGGTATAGAGTCTCGATCGAAAGACATGGAAAATTCAATGAGTAAAGCGGGTATTCTCTAGGAAGTGAAGACAGAAGAGCCTGAGTTCAATAGGCCAAGGACGCAAAAAGGCGTGTGAAGAAAAAGAGAACGATGAAGATGAATATAATTCCCTTATGGATGATCGGATTAAATGGCAAAAATGAGCAGAAAAGAAAAAGTTGTATTAGCTTACTGCCACGTGCTGCCGCATTGTAATCTTCTCGGCCATACTTTCTGTGGTATAGATTAAGATGGCTTCGAATTAAAATTGTTTGTCAATGTTAATGTGAAATTTTTGTTTTATCAATGTTAAAATATAATTTGCATAATTGAAAATATGAATAGTTTCTATGTATTTTTAATCTAGTCGTTATTTAAATGCAAATATCGTAAATATAATTGACCTATTGAACCGAAGTGCACATGAATACGGTCCAATGTTTCAACCAGGATTTGTAAAATCTGAGAGCAGTAAAGCATGTTAATTGGAGAAGTGTTGTCATTTCCCACCCTGACGTGAATACTCAGAAGCAAAATTACTAATTGGAAACGAATATTGCATAACATAATTCACTTTCACAGACCCATTACAAGTAACAACTCATTACACAGAATGTCGTTCATGTATGCCACTCCGATTGTAACAAAGTTTCGTTCTCCAATTTGACAATTAACGGTAAACATTAGTATGCTTTACGCTCGTACCATTGGTAAATTTCGTGATAAAGACTTAGCGATTAATTAATTTCCGTGAATATCCGAGGAATAGAAGATTGCATAGAGGCGTATAATTCTCCCTAATGGCGCTCCAGCATAGGTTGGGTTCCAATCCAACAACCGCGAATCTTGCTATCAGAGTCAGTCACATGGGAATGAAGGATCGGCTCGTCTCCGAGCCGTTCAGACCGATTCAAATTTCTAAGGGTTTGAAATACACTTGGGTTTTCGTAACGTGGCGCGTGAGGGGCTTGTCTTCACGATGAAATCACTTTTCGCGTCTTTCTCGGTCATTCCTCAGCACTGCTTGATACGGTCGCGATCATGCGACATCTGACGGCACGACCGAAAAACACGCAAAAGCCATGCCATATTTCATCATGAAGACAATCCCCTCACGCGCCACGTTATGAAGACCCAAGTGTATATCAAACCCATAGAAATTTGAATCGGTCTGAACGGCTCGGAGACGAGCCGAAGTACAGTGTGATCAATTTAAAACGCAATCATGTTCTTCGGGACCCTGAGAGCAAAGTGAAAGAATTGCAACACTACTTCTGGGACAGGTCTTTTGATTACATTTCTGCGACAGCCCTTTCACTCATCACCCCTACCTTTCATCCACGCCCTCCCTGTGGTCTGGGTCATACCTGCTCAAAGCAAAACAGGTTACGTTTTCATTCTGTTTTGAAGTTAACTTATGATGCGTTTCAGCATAGAGCAACGCAGATTTGTGATGGAGGAATATTTACGAACGCAGTATTTCAGAGTGCCAAGGATCGTTCAAATAAAAATTTTAATATAAGTTTATTCCGAACAAGAGTTCCGTATTTCGATGAGTGAAAAGCCATCGCGAGACAGGGAGCGTGTTTGATCGGAAAAGAAGTCGCCAAAACACAGTGCTCATGCAGCAAAAAACTAGAGGAAGTTCTTGATGTTCTTTCAATGTCTCCGAGAAAAGTGATGAAGCAAGCTTCAGAAGTAATGTTTCGTGTGGAAGTGCGCACTGTGCCACACACCACACACACACACACACACACACACACACACACACACATACACATACACAAACACAAACACAAAAACACAAAAACACACAAACACACAAAAACACACAAAAACACACAAGAACACACAAGAACACACAAGAACACACAAGAACACACAAAACACACAAAAACACACAAAAACACACAAAAACACAAAAACACACAAAAACACACACAAACACACACAAACACACACAAACACACACAACACACACAAAACACACAAACACACACACAACACACAAACACACAAAAACACACAAAAACACACAAAAACACACAAAAACACACACATACACACACATACACACACATACACACACATACACACACATACACACATACACACATACACACATACACACATACACACATACACACATACACACATACACACATACACAAACACATACACACATACACACATACACACATACACACATACACACACATCACACACATACACACATACACACACACACACATACACACACATACACACACATACACACACATACACACACATACACACACATACACACACATACACACACATACACACACATACAACATACACACATACACACATACACACATCATACACATACACACACATACACACAAAAAAACGCGCATTCAAACAGCGGACATCTCAAGAGCTTATGGTTCCCAATCGAGCTGCTCGCATAAATTACTGTATTAGGCGAATAGTTAACGAAGGTCTTAAGGAACCTGATAAAGTGTTATAATAAGGATTGACACATGACTAATTAGCGAATGAGAAGGAGCTCCGTTATTCAATCGGAAGCTTTAGTTCTTTATGTCATGACAGTTGTTGAAGCTCATTGAAGAAAATATGATTGTTCTACAAAAAGAGTCAGTGATGGATGAAAGTCATGGCGTGCCTCACGTTTGATGTAGGTAATTGTAACTTCCTTGATTTGTTATCTGAGGTTCAGTCCGTGTATCAATTGGGTTTTGTTCGTAACTTTGCTAGGTATTGTTGTTGTTGCAGTTGCTAGTGTTGTTATTCTTGAGATATGTTGTAGTTATGTAACTTACATAGCATGCGATTATAGGTAAATGATATTTATACAGCAATATTCAATGAAACATGTCGTTCTATAATAATCCTTAAGAGTATGATTAGTGAGCTTAATCTGGATGGATACTAAAGAACCTAATGAGCAACATTTTGTAAAAACTGATCCGCCACGAGCCACTTGTGTCTGGAATGGGTGAGCCACTTGTGTCTGGAATGGGTGAGCCACTTGTGTCTGGAATGGGTGAGCCACTTGTGTATGGAATGGGTGAGCCACTTGTGTCTAGAATGGGTGAGCCACTTGTGTCTGGAATGGGTGAGCCACTTGTGTCTAGAATGGGTGACCGCAATCACGCGTCTGCTGTTGAAAGAGTGCACAGCACTACTTCATTCTCTCACTCCGAGCTGCCATTCGTTTAAAAAAATTTAATTGCTTGAGATTGCGGGACGAATGAATCGCTGATGGTTGGCTCTGTTTTGAATGATTTTATTTGAAGAAGGATGCATCTCTTCAGTTGCAGATCCGAGTAATTTTATATTTTCATTTTTGTAGGGGGTAGTTTATAGGAACATCCAGATTAAATGGATTGTAGAGTTCGAGTTTGGGGTTGGAAACACTTCTAATGGATGAAGGAATGCATTATGGGAAGAGGAGTTGAAGATACAGCAGTATTTCCTAGAAATGTGTTGAAATATTACGAACGATCCATTAAACCAGGTGCTTGAAGAATTCTTAGTAAGGCAATTAATCGATAAGGCATTTCTCTTGAGCCAAACCATCACAGCTTCTCTCAGGCGGTGCGAATTGTCTGCACTGTAATGTTATTTGCTGATCGTTGGAACAGAGACCGTTGGAGTTCGGCCGTTGAACACAGACGCGAAGTTTAGTTCTGCTCATGTAGTGAGACGAAATCGAATGACGTGAGTACGCCGCCAATTTATCAAATGCTTGACTAGTGCAGAAGATGTTTCTTAAATTACTTTTTAACTTTCATGAAGCACTAAATTATCCACCTTGCACATTAATGTGTTACTATTACCAGTTTCGTACGTGACTTGAGTTTGTACACAGCTAATAAGTACAACTACCTCTTGTGCGAATGTCACACGCTTCGATCATCATTACAAGTATCGAGACGAATTAACTTATATCATGTAATCTGAAACATATTTGTGCATTGGCATTTCTCGTACCAAAACCAGTGAATTTCATTCTTACCAAAGGATGTTTGGCTGCTTGCCGCCTGTGCTATCACTTACAAGATAATATCAGCAGACAAAAAACACTAAATCTTCAAGAAAGTGTCTTTAACATTTATGTATGTGTGTTTCTATGTGCATAAATGTGTTCCTATTTTATTCGTATTCATTACAGTATGTGTATTAATACTGCAATTTTAAGTGCATTCCCAAAGGGTTCTCACAAGTGCATGATAAACAAACTGCAAGATGATTATTAAAAGCTGTTAGAGTTGCAAATCTATTATTTACTCTCCATGTTTCCCGTCGGTCGGAACTAGATCAACCTTCAGCTTGTTGTAAGATGTTGTAAGATGACACTCACTGCTCCAAAAGTTATTGGCTGACAGCAATATCATCCAAACCATCTACAGCTGGTGTCGAATATGTGCCGTCGGTTATCGAAGTTAGGAGCTATCAAGTTGCGAAGGTTTAGAGACGGTGTCGCGACTACATAGTCGTGTGCAAGAAAAATATTACATCTAAAAATTATAATTTTTTAGTTATGGAAAGATATTTAAAAATGAATGTATTTTGTTAATAGTAATAGTTTCGTAAAGACAGTCCACTAACCAACCGGTGTCTTTGGTCGCAAAGAAATGGCTCCTGCTCAGATTAAAATCTTCTCTTGCAAAATGACACTTTTTGATTGAAAGGTTATTTAATGTTTCCGGGCGCGGCAATTGCTAATGTAATTAGTGTAGTGCATGTTTTCATCACGAGGTGGTGATGTTCTCCGATTGGATGATGAGATACGGTGCCAACCTACGTGTCGGCTTGCGGGATTTTTCCCGACCAGGTATCATCCACTAGCGTGGCTCCTCTCCAACAGGAACAAACTCTAAGCTGCCGACATGTGTAGTAGTAAAACGCATGTAAGGGTGATGTAAGTAAGGAGTGAAGATGGGACAAGGAAGATAGAGAAGAGAACGCGCGCGCTCCGTGGCCCAATTATTAGGGAACTGCACCGTCAGTCACCTGATATTGATCACTGAAACCATGGAAAACTATCGATCAGAGCAACTGGCCGCTAGAAGACAGCGGCTGAATTCGACCTAGGTATATAGCTTGTCGAAAATCCTACGGCCGTCGGGACTAGAACCCTAGGACCTCCCGATCAAGGCACTGCAGTGACAACAGTTAATGCACTAAACCACCTCAGCCGGTAAAACTTTTTTCTTTTAGATCTGCAACTTTTCTTGTAGATTTCCTGGCCAACGTACTCGGTTATAATTCCAGGAGGTGTAATGCATTGCGCGAACTATTTCATTATACCAGTCATCCCTCTCCCCCAACCTGCGCCAGACGAGAATGGCGCGCGGTTTAGATTGTGTTGGTTTGTTGATTGCCAGTGATTCCGGGCGCGTCAACTAGGAAGGTCTTTAGTTTCATAAGTGATGTAAATGCTTTTTTCCTCGGGAGGTGGCGGTGATCTTCCCCCGTTGGATAGCGAGATCCGGCGCCTACCTACCGTAGACTAGCTGGATTTCACCCAAACGGGTACCTCCCACCAGTGGGGCACCGCCCAACCGGTACAAGCTCTAAGCTCACGACCGGTCCCCCGGCATGTGTGGTAGTGTAGTGCATGTTAATGTAAGTGTGTAATGGGGGTGAGGAGATGGTAAGGAAGAGGGAAAGATCGCGTGCGGTCCGTAGCCCGTTTGTTAGCCCATTCGCCAGGTGTTGATCGGAGAAACCACGGAAAACTACCGATCAGAGCAGCCGGCCGCTAGAATTCTCCTCCAGGCAGCGACTGCATTCAACCTAGCTAACAAGCTAGTGTCGAAAATCGTTGGATTGGGGGTAGAAGAGAGTGACGGAAGTGCTGATGGGAGCGCGAGGCCCTGCTCACATTGACTGATAAGTGATTCCGAGCTCGTCAACCAAGGTCATTACTCCCGAAAACGTAGTACATCTTTTCTCGTCGTGATTTGGCAGTGATCTTCTCCCGCTGGATCGCTAGATCCGGCGCCGACCTACATCGTATTGCGGCATTTTTCCCCAACCGTCTTCCATCAGCGAGGCACCACCCCAGCCGGGACAAGCTCTAAGCTCCCGACTGCTCTCCCGACATGTGTGCTAGTGTAGTGCATGTCAGTGTAAGTGTGTGGAAGGGGTGAGAATAGGACAAGGAAGGGAAAGGAAAGATCGCGAGTGGCCGTTAGCTCATTTGAAAAGGGTACTTGCTCCGGCATTCGTCTTGTCGGACAAATCACAAATCGGGGCAGCCGGACACTACAATTCCCCCAGTCAGCATCTGAATGCGACCCGGGTGTGTAGCTGGTGTGGCCAATGCGTACGCTCACCTTTTCGACCTCCCTGAAGACGCGGATGAGGTTGCGACCCGCCAGCTTCTGCAGGTCGGCGGACGACCAGCGCCCCGACGCGAGCAGCTCCGCCAGCAGGTGCGGGTAGCGCGACACGTCCTCCAGGCCGCGCGGCGTCCTGCGCACACCCAGCCAGCGCCCCGCGTCAACGCCCATTCGCAAAGCAAACATAAATATGCGACAGTCGACTCCGGTTATAGTGAACTCGGATATAGTGAACACTCGGTTATAGTGAACTTGAGACACTAGTCCCGTTTCAATTACATTACAAGTAAGCATAAGAAGATTCGGTTATAGTGAACTTGGATATGGTGAACACTCGGTTATAGTGAACTTGAGTCACTAGTCCCGTTTCACTTACATTACAAGTAAGCATAAGAAGATTCGATTATAGTGAACTTGAACCTCTGCTATAGTGAAGGTAGAAGTACGTCCTGGAAATTAATTGCTTCCTGAAAAATAATACATTGCCTGAGTGCCACCAATTCCAACACCAGGCAGCTTGGAAAGCCTGCATTATGATACTTAAGTCAGTGGTCAATGCAGAATGAAGTATGTAGAGAGCACGAACTCTGGAGAAAGGTCTAGAAAAATTACTAATGAAAAATGTACGAAGCAAACAACTGAAAATACTTAATTTTTAAGGACAAATAAAGATATTGAAATTTTCAGTTCGTACTGTTAATGTATTTTACTGTATCTCTATATTAATAATACCAATAATTGTGGAGAAATTCTTTTTAATTTTGTCGTCATCGGAAATAGGAACCAAAATGTTAGTCCCCAGAAGTTCAGTATAACCAGAGTCGACTGTAATTGGGTTTTGTAACGTGTCGCCTGAGGGTATTGTCTTAAAGATGGAATATGGCACGGCTTTTGCGTCTTTCTTGGTCGTGCCGCTAGAGTCGCTTGATCTGCAGCGCTGCTTGATACGGTCGCGCTCATGTGACATCCTGCGGCAGGATGAGAAAGACGCAAAAAGTCGTGCTATATTCCATCTTGAAGACTATACCCTTAGGCGCCAAGTTACGAAAACCGAAGTGTAAGCATGGTGTTAGAATAAAATAAGTGAACTCATTTACAATGCGTTCGCATAAGCATAACACGTAAGACCTTAACTTAATAGCTTTGAACCTTCTGTGTTTATGCTTAAGTAAGAAATAAGAAGTGAACCAATACACTGTACGTTAACTCAAAATCGAGTATCGAAACAGAATTGAAGTCGATAGACGAACTAACGCCATCAACGCAAGAGGGCGTTGGACAAACAAATTACCAAAGAGCACTACAGAACTGTACGTATAGAACTCTGCAAAAGATTGTGGTTTGGTGTTTGCAGGCTGCGTGGTTAGTTTTCGTCGATTTTCTCGGTTTTCTTTCTAATTCTTTACCTTACAATCTTTTTTGTTTAGTTCTGTTGTAGAATTCATAGTAGCGTTTAGTTACTTAAGTTATATAAGTAATAGTTTAGTTTTGTTTTATTATATATAAATATGAGTTCATTCGATGAAGTGTTATGCATTTATTCTCACATCCAACCAATAGTAAACTATAATGTTTAATATTACTACAGTCAGTAGAAATTTATTTTGCTTACGTTTATGTCAGACATTGTGAATACTTCACTCTTATCACTTATGCTAATGTTTACGTTTACGCCTGATGCATTTATGATTGCATTGTGAATTGGCCCTTAGCCGCCCTCATACGGAATCACTCGGTGGCTCTTCCCAGTGGCGCCGCTGCTGACAAAGGATTGCTTTGAATGACTTGAACTACACACAAGTTGCGCAGTGGTGCTCCTATGACGGTTAGTGACGCACTTCTGTCACCAGGAGCGCAAAAACCGCTTCCTACACAGTCCTAAATAGTCTAAGACTGCCTTCAAACACAATCCTCAATGGCCTAAGGCTGTCTTCAAACAGTCCTAAATGGCCTAAAGCTGCCTTTAAACAGCCGTAAATGGCCTAAAGCTGCCTTCAAACGCAGTCCTAAATGGCCTAAAGCTGCCTTAAAACACAATCCTAAATGGCCTAACGCTGCCTTCAAACAGCCCTAAATGGCCTAAGGCTGCCTTCGAACGCAGTCCTAAATGGCTTAAAGCTGCCTTCAAACGCAATCCTAAATGGCCTAACGCTGCCTTCAAACCAGTCCTAAATGGCCTAAGGCTGCCTTCAAACGCAGTCCTAAATGGCCTAAGGCTGCCTTCAAACGCAGTCCTAAATGGCCTAAGGCTGCCTTCAAACAGTCCTAAATGGCCTAAGCTGCCTTACAACACAACCCTAAATGGCCTAATGTCGCTATCTCACGGAGCCACTCAGCGGCGCTTCCGAGTGGCGCCGCTGCTGGCAAAAGATTGGTTTAAATAAGGGATTGCGAACCTTTTTCTTTCATCGAAAAAATCAGTATGTTAAACATATTCACTCAATGGCGCTATACACTCTCTGAATTTTCGAGAATTCAGATTTCGATTCAGGTTCGAGAATTGAAATAAAAAATAATACAAGAAAGTATGTGCTGTTTAGTTCCTCTAGTTTTCTTTATTTCTATTAAATAATGCATTTTTGGTAAGAAGCTTAATATAGACCCTATCGGTCATACAAAAACCTGAACCTAGTCTCCATTTACCCTAAAACATAGTCCCTATCTACCCTATATAACGGTTACGTGGGTGAAATGTGCATAAATGAAACTCAAAACACTTTTTCACATACTAAGGAATTTCATCTGGAATTTCTTTAATATTGACATAAAACTTGACACGGTAACAACAATTTTCTACGTTAACACAATTATCTTTCTTCATGTTTTATCTCCGAAGCAAAAGGAAATTAGTAAATTAGTACTAGTATGTAAAATAAATTCGTTAGTTTTGCATTGTTATCTCTAGGGCTAAAACGTGGCTGTAACTTGTCGTTGTTGACGAGGGGCGTGTATAGCCGGCAGCGAGGGTGTGGGTAGCGGTATGGCATTGTCGGCGGACAATGCACTTTGAATGTCGAGGAAGCTGTGTACGTTGGGCCATTACATGCGTTAAAGGGCCATGCCGCAGAGAGGGCCGGGGAGACTGCGTCAAGGGCAGAGAGGAAAGATTCACGAATTCGTGAGTACACGGGGAGTGCAATCTGCCTCTGGTTGTGCCTTTGGACCTCCGGGAATGGAACAAAAGCGAGAGACCAACTGCGGTCTACATAAATATCACCTTTTCAAACCAGAGAGCTTGTTTTTCGCGAATTTTTTGCTCTTTTAGGAGCTTGGCAGTTGTGTGAATTGGTCTACTTCCACCTCTTGCTCATCTTCTACCTCTTCGTACCTGAGCTCAAATCCATGTCGGTTCATGTGGTTTTGTGAAAAGTGGGTCCGTGCAGTTTTTTTTCGGAGAGCTCTCTTTTCCCCTGTTTCTCATTCCACCATTTTGTTCAAATCGTATCATCAGTCTAACCACTTATCATCCTACCATGAGAACCATTCATTTCAGGCTTGATGGAAAAGACTAGTTAGATACTGAGTATAATAATAACCATTTTGTTTTGTTCGGATCATAGGTCACATGTTTTTCATAAGTTCTGTTTTGTATTTATTGTTTGCAACTATGATAAAAAAGTATTTTTGTAATCACACTGTGCTACAGATCTTTAAGAGTGTTGAGTGATTCAATTTTTTATAAGTCCTTGAAATAATGATGAATTTGTCAGTCCCTGGAATATTTAAAGAAAACAATTAGAGCCGTTTTTGGCAAAACCTTGTTTTTAAAACTTTTTAATATTGTTCATGTTTCACTCACAATTACGCGAAAACTATAAATATTTTGTAGAAAATGTGCATGTCCTAATAAAAGATATAATTTTTAAGAACTGATTTTATTTGGAGGATTTTTTTTCTCTTCAATAGTGAAGTTGTAGGATGAGGCCGAAAACCTTTTGGACATTAGCAACTTTCAAAATTTGAAATTTTTCAACAAAACTGAGACGTGTGCCAGTTTTGTAAGCGCTCTTTACGCTATCAGAGAACAAAAATTTATAAAAAGATGTGGAGCTATTTTTGAGAAAAATTTTAAATGTCCTTATTGCTTCATTTAAGGTGCCTTTCGAAATTAAAACATATTCTAAGTATCGAACGTGTTAGAGAAAATAATTTGCTTCTTAGGGGAGCAGGGATTACTCACTTTTTCAGAGTTCTATAATGCGCATTTGTGTGCCGAAAAACCGCCGCAGCATTATATAAATTTCTGTATATGAAGTATGCGAGAAAGTAATAATACTTAAGTGTCCTAAAATGGACCAGTTCAATCAAGGCAACCTTCTATGGTTCAATTTCGGCAACTCGTCCAAATATAAGAAGCAGACAAAGGTGCACAACAACTTCAAGGGCAACATTAGATTTGCTATGCATATTCGGAAATTAAGGAAATGTATTTGCAAGGGTAGCGTGAAAGTGGTAATTACTCACTCCCTTTGCACACAATGGCTTTCGATATAGCACAAATATAGTAAGACACTATGAAAACATTAACATTAATTCTGCAATAAAATGTCTGCTATTCACTGAAAATTTTCTAACAATTCCATTAAAGCATCTACAAGCAATAGTCTGCTCTTTTGCGTAGAAATTCAAATGCTTGTATGCATATAAATATGTTTACGGTCCAATTAAGGCGCCGCGTCGGTCCAAATTGCGCAACTTACTCCTATTAATTCGATTAATTCGGCGAGGAAATATTTCGATTTAGCTGGATTTATAAGGCGCATGTCACACGACCGTTACGTTGACGCGCGGTAAGCAACGTACATTAACACTGTATCTTATGCGGAACGGCCAAAGCGCTCGTGTGTCGTTTTGCATAAGATACAGTGTTACTTACTGCGCGTCAACGCAACGCCTGTGTGCAGCAGTGGCTTCCCCTCACTCTGGACCAAGGGCGTTGGCAGTGAAGGAAAGTATTAACACACACACGAATAGAAGAATGATTAGAATAATGCATTTTATAGTATTTAAAAAGACATGCTCGACACTTTTCCCATTCTTCAGTTCTCATTTAAAAAATTAAATTCTAAAACATTATCGGGTTAGGAAACGATTGCCGATTACTCAATTACGTGCTTCTTTTCTTCATACGAAAGGGAAGGAAAGCATTTATTTAAAACTATTGTTCCTTCTCACAATTCTTATAACAAATCACACTAATTTCATGAATATCGCTAAAGGCTGCAAAGCGCAACGGAGAATCACAATCACGGACGCTCGCTCTCCAGCAGGCCGGTAAATAGAGATCCAAAGTCGTGGCTCGCTTCGTCCTTGAGTGTGGGGACGTCGCGCGCATGCGCTGCCGCCTCCTGATCCGTCCTGTAGACGTTGGAGGTATTCGCCAACGGTCTGAGTTGCGCTTGTGCACTGCTTGCGTTGTATGGACGCGCTGGTGCCAATCTACGAAGCCGATCGCACGGAATACCGAACTCATGAAAAAATCTAAATAAATTCAAAGGAAAACAATATTTTTTTTATTTCCTTGGGCGTTGATACAGGACTTGCACACCCAAAGAAAACGCCAATGGTATGCAGGAGCCCTATGACGCCATGAAAACAAATTCTCGTACATTTTACACTTTCTGAATTGAATTGTATATAAGGGATTGGACTCCAAGAATTGCGTCAAACATGTTTAAAATAAACTTGTAAGTTATTGAATTTGATATAAATGAATGAATCAGCAGTCGCACACGCAATAGGCGGTACACGTTTCGATATTTCTGATACACCATCGTGCATAATAGAGAATGTGGCTCTTAGGCCCTTAAATCCAGTTTCAGGAGGGAGCCTCAAGTTATGCTCCTTAAGTCATTACCCACAAAGTAAGATCTTTAGATTTTCTGTTATTTTTTTGGGTTTGGATGTTCTGGGAATCCCCTTTCCATGGCATGGGTGGTCAGAATATCGAAAAATATGTATAATTAAATTACTTATTTTATATTTTGTGAAATTTTACTCGCAAGCCTAAATATTCATTTTTAATGAACGCTTAGAGATTGTTGAGGCTGCTAACATAGCTTGAGTATTTTGGGAGAGATTCAGCAGATGTTCGTGTCAAAACAAGACTCCTATCGTCTTTTAATCCTGTGAGACAAGGGAAAGTTCTTAAAACAAGTATTTAAGAACTATTGGTGTACCTCATCGTAAGAATTATTGAGTATTGAAGAAGTTAACATACAATGTAGGCTTTCACGGCCGGTTTCTACATTATTTGACGTTTCCGGGTTTGTAGGCCGTGGTCTAACGGAGACGTGCCGATACGTTTCGCCTGCAGGCAGGCATCCTCAGTGGCGTTGCTGGCGTGGGCCAAGTTTTCTTTCTGGCAGCACCGCGTTGACTGGAGCCGGCGGTTCTGGGGCCCGTGTTTATGGCGACGGGCGAGGTTCGGGCGCTTGCGCCTGATTGGGTGGCGTCAGCGACGCTCACGCATGATTGGGCCACGTCAGTGATAATTGTTTGGCTGCCGAGTTACGGTGTTCCGAAGTACCGGGTACCATGTACTGTTTAATATTTCACCTTCTTTTCTGTTGAAATTGTTTTTGTGTTTGTAAATCTCAATGGCGTCCATTTAGAGTCTCTTGTAGTAGTGTGTGGTGGAAGTAGTGTGTGGTGATAATATTGAAGAAGTTGTCAGTATTACATTGTCTGGGCGAAAGGAAACCGTTTTCCTTGCCGCCGTTAAAATTATTTACGCGGAGATCGCGCGCCAACGCGTTGATTTCACGGAGACTGCAATGCTGTGAGCTAGGAACACTACCAAATCTAAGTTTCGATGCAGTCAAGACGCGTATTACTTAGGTATTTTTACTGACGAGGCGATCCTTAGTGAAACCGCTCGTCTGCAGATTCTCAAACAATTTAATTTCGTGGCGTCTTATTTCGAAAGGTGTCTGATTCTCTGAATTTGTCGAGAATATGCTACCCTGGCTCCGCGATTTCCAGTAGCTGGCGCGATCTCCCAAGCAACTTTGGAAGCAGTTCAAAAGTTTAAAGCAGTTCAGTGCTTTCAGAGAGTTTCATACAAAGTTTCATACATGAATTCTCTTTCTCTCTAGAAGTCAGCCCGCGGTTTTTAGGGAAAAATCTCGACGTTTGAAATGTATGTTCTTCGCTGCTAATTAGCGCCAAAGAATAGTTATAAATGATTGAATTCCTAGTATGGCGCCAAATTTGAAATAATTTGGCCGCCTTTGTGTCAACATAGATATTTGTACATTTACTTAAACGCAGAGCGTGCTTTAAATAATGTTTCCCACAGTCCAGGGCCTGGCCATACGAAGTTGCCTTCCATGCAGAACGAGGCTATTTTCACTTTTCAAACAATGACTTTCAAAATGGGGAATGTTCCCACGAGTACAAATACTTACATATATTCATCAAACTTGTTCGTTTTAGTATACAATAATTTATTTGAAATAGAGTTCGTCAATAAAACAAAGGCATTCTTTTGTGGTTTGTATCTCCTATCTTTTTTATCGTCTCGCAAACCTGTGACAGTTTCTGCTGCAGCATCTACGGCAATTTCCCTAATTAAAAAGCAGTTTGTAACATTCGTGATGGATATCTGAAGTTTTGAAAAGGACTTGATTTCCTGTTGTTGTAACAGCTATTTTGAGGAATATTGGCATCTTGAATTGAAATTATCTGTGTACATGGAAGAAAAAGGTACTTAATTTTTCTTTATTGCTTTTGAAATTTTTTTTTGTATATTTGCATCTCAGCCTTTATAAGAAAAAAACAGGAAATTTTGAGAAAACAGAATAATTTTACCGGATGCACAATGTTAGCTGCGAAGTAGTATCGAAACTTAGAACGCTGAGATATCACACGAAAAGTGCAACGTACTTTCCCCACGCTACTACTCAGACATTGGCAATTCCATCTCAAGTGAAAGAGAGAGAAAGAGATATCTCTTGAGACAGCTCCGCTGCTGCGGAATGCAGATAAATCGCTCGCATTGTAGGATCTTGACGTGGATGTTCTTGCGGATCTCTTCTGCTCCTCGCAAGAAACGCTGGATGTCCTCTCGAGGGCGCTAGCGCTCTCGAGATGCGGTTGCTGGAGCTGCTGCCGCCGCCGCCGCCCTCGCCGCTACTGAAGATATAGACCACTTGAACGACCCCTGCAAACGCGACGTGGTATCGCTGCACGGTGCTTTTATCCTCTTCCCGAGCGAAAGCAAACCCGTGTTTTTTCAGCTATTCTTTCGCGTCGCGGCGCAAGACAAATGTTGGGTGTTATGCGGGGGAGCGCAACGCGAGGATACAGAGTGATATGGTTTGTGGTAGATAAGCAGCTCTTTTTTTCGACGTCGCGCTCGCATTGTTTCTTTTTTCGCAGTTCGAAGATGGATATCTAAAAGGGAAGGGAACTACGTATTACGTATTTTTTGATGGATTTGTTTTCACGCTGGATGTATGTTTCGAAGTATGTGTGCGTTTATACTCGTACAAGTATGTAGACATGTAAATATGTATGTGTGTGTACGTATTAGTGAACAAGACTTAGTAGATGCGAAGCAATAGTTGCTTCCTTTGTCGAACTGATAAGGAATGCTCATTTGTTAATATTATTCGTTATCAATTTCGTTTTCTTATTATTTAAACCTATTTGAAACTTTCCTCCCTTGTTAAATGTGTAGATCAATAATAATTAGTATTAGGGAAATAAGGTTAAAAAAATGGCAAAAAAATGACAAAAATGGTGATGGGACTCTTAAAAAAATTATAATTTTATGTTGTTTTGTTCGTAAATTGTGCACAAAAATAAATAAATTTGGCTAGCATTTACGATAAAATGCGTGCAACGTCTTCAATTACAATGATGTAAGCTATTTTTGCATTAGAAAGAGGATAGGCACTTTGTAAATGGGCGTTGTCTAAAAAATTAACAATATTGTGCCAGTGCGTGTTCGGCTAACTTGATTTCGTAGGAATGACCAAAAGTCAGTTTCAAATACACCTTAAAATAGTTAATTTCATTAAAATGTCACATTTCTAACTCCACCAAAAGTATATAAAGCAAACATTATTTTTTAAACCACTTTGTTTTTTCTAGCATTTGAAGATAATGCAATGCTAATCCGTAAAAAATATTTTGCAGTTTTGAGAGCCAGGTTGGGAAGTATTTACAGTGAGAATTTAATTATCTTTCCTATTCATCTGCATGAAAAGTGTTCTAGAATATTGAAAGAGCAGATAAATTCCATTGAAAATATTCTTCTTTTTACTTTATTGTTAATTCTTACACCTTCCTGACGTTTCTAATCACGTTTACAAATTCACCATCTAAAGAATTCACTCTTTTCATTATTTCTATTTTCTTAATTGAATTGGGGATGGAAAGAGGCAATATTCAAAATAATCCAAAATCAAACAAGTTACCGAAGTTTTTCCTTTTACCAAAGCTATTCGGTAGAACAAAAGAAGGATAATATTTCAGATCTCTAAGCGTTCATTAAAAACATGATAAAATGATTGCTCGGAAAAGGATAAAATTAAAGATTTATTTCACATTTTCATTTAATTTTCCCGAAGTTATGATTTCAAAATGTTACCTCATTCCAACAGCCGATTTAATTTTATAAAAACCACTGTTTTTGAGTATATTTGTGTTATTGGGTTATGTAATCTAATTATTTTTAAAGCCACTTAAAATTTTTTTTTCGTTTGTTGTTGAGATGTTTTTTATATTGTGACTCTGTTAAGCGCTCTGTCTACATCATCAGTCAAAGTCTTGTGTTGATTTCTAATGCATGTACCCGCGACTGCGGTGGATGTTAGATCCAGAGAATAAGAATGCTTTGGCGAGCGTAAAAATTATTGATGGTATTACTTTTTAAGTAAGTTTGTTTTTCACTGTTGTCAATCATACAATTTTAATGTATGATTTGTTTGTTTTTTCCTTAATAATATTTCTCTAATTTTGACCTCGGTTTCGATTTGTTCTGTTCTCAACAGCAAACTTATCTATCATTCTTCCTTGATTATTTCATCTTTTACTTTTTCTTCCTTTCATCTTTTTTCTTCAGGGCCATTGACCTGTTCCGACTTAATTCTACCAGTGTCGTGGCAGTTGTCTTCCCTTTAAAGCTAATATCATATGTATTCCTTCCATTTGGAGAAGTCATTTCATCCCCATTTATGCAGCACGCGTAAGAAATTCGTCGCTCTTCTTTCTCGATAGTCTCCTTTAATCATACACACGACCATTTCAGTTATTCTGTGCTATGGATTCTCTGCTAATGCTGTTCATAAATATGCAGATTACAATTAAAATATGCCAAAAATATTCGTAAAATTACAAGCTATCGAGTCCTAAATTCGTGCATGGTGTTCTGTTGAGCTTATTTATTGGTTGCTTCTGTTTCCGAGTTTTGCAGATGAATAATTTCAGGTGATAAAAACCTGCATCATCGTTTTCCTGATAATATTAGCAATAAATATTTTTACTTTCTCGCACTTTACTACTGTAAGAAGAGAAAGTATTGTAACTGTGCGCTGGAAAACAGCGAATTTTCGACCCAAAAACTCTTATTGCCAGGCTCTGGTAACGAAAACGTGAATAAATCCAGTTGCTAAATCTATTATTATATAAAATTATCATTGTAGGATGAAGACGGCAAAACGTCCGTGCACAACGCCAGGGCATATTCAGCCGATTTTTTCCAAAATTCTCCCAATCGTATTGGCTGATGTCCGGGCTCCTAAAATTAAAAACCGATATTTTAATTTTTGGGCCCATCGGATATTTTCAATATTTTCGAAAAAGGCTTCAAATTTTTTAATTAATTTTTTTGTTGTGAAATAGTGCGAAGAACTTTTAAGAGAATGGTGCAGGTCTCATTTTAGTTAAAATCCCCGATTTTTCGAAAATTGCAAAAAAAAAAAAAAAAAAGTTTTAAAACTACAAAATTGAAGATAGAGATTTTTGTTCGACAAAGTCTGTTGTACTTCATTAGCTCTTTAAAAAGGTCATGTAATTGTTTTTGAAAAACCGAGTAGTTATTGCGTAATTAGAGAAAAATTAAATAAATTATATAAAAATAATTACATTTTAATACAGTTTACTATTGAAAATGCCAAAATTAATTCTATTTTGACTTTCTCCACTTTCACTTTTTTACAATTTGTATTCTCAATTTGTTGATGTATTTTTCCAAGCAATCCGCAAAGCTTCATTGAAATCTGCGCACCAATGCCGCTGTGGAGATTTGAGAAGCTCATTGTTGTTGAATGTCGAGATGAAGGTGGTGATAAGAGACAGCTGTTATTTAGTCGAGCTTGTGTTTCCAAATTAACCTTTTAGAAATAATTCGAAACCTATTTGATAATCCGTATTTTATGTCACTTTTTTTTCGTCTCCTAAGAGAAACAGTGCTGACAAGAGCACGATTTTTACAGCGTAACTTCTAGTTTGAGAACCAGTACTTACGTTTGTGATGAATTTTTTATAAATTATTCCTCAGAATGTCCGGTAAAGTAAGGTACATTTAATATGATCTGATTCCTAAAAAATTTACTGCGTATGTATATTAACCGTGTAACTCCTTCAATAACTTAAAGAAACCTATGGTCGCGAAAGTTTTTCCATAAGAGCCTGTACTAATTTAAACATCTTTAAAAAAAAGTCTGGTAAGGGCCAAATTGTTACTTATTGTCTTGAAGAACAGAGATTTTACATTCATTTAAAGTATTTTTTGAGGGTACTTCACTGTGGTCGATCTAACGAACAAACTACCTTGAAGTTTTTTTTCCTGCGGTTCGTATGAGGTGTCAATATAAAAAAGCGGTAATAAATTAACTTAATATTACAAATCGTAGAATATTAGTACTTTTAATTAGTTTATTAGTATTGCAATTATTCATTAATTGTGTATTATGTACTATAAACAAGTTGAAATCTGAATAGAGATGGAAATAAGCGTTTTTGCGAAGAATTGGCATTATTCGCCAAGCAAATGCGCATAGTTTTGACAACGCTGCACTGGCAACAGTGCGTTGCTCACATCTTGATTGAATTGGTTTTCAACTAATAGATGAGGTGTTAGAAGCGCAGAAAATGCAATATTTCAATATTACAAAGCTGTTTCCAATAACGTGAGAAAGTATATGCTGTTGTACCCCCACTAGTTTTACTATTGCGACCTCAGAAGCATAGATGACCGTAGAAAGTGGTTATTTTATAATTGCGATTTCGTCGCAGCCTGCATATCACCGCAACTTAACACACATTTACTGGTCTTGAAACGATGTTGTAAACCAGACGTATTATTAGCAATAGCAAATGCAATGCAATTCTGACGTCCGGCTGGCGGGATAAGTTTCTGAGGGCATTAAATAAGACATCATCGCACGTCCGTGCGCGATACAGAGCTGTAATTTGCCCTCCAATTGCATCAATTCACAAATTTGCGTTTTCGTTTTCAAAAAATGTAATTTTTTTCTTCGGCAATATTTAGAACTATCCTCGGAGTTTTGAATAACTTACAGAAGAAGAGAAACTGTTGTGGAGAAATCAAACATTTCTCGGCAAAATTATACTATAAACATTTGTTCATCTACTTGATGAGAAGACGGTGGTAATTTTTTTTCTCCTCCTGAAAGGATTCATCTTGTACAGAACTATGAGCATTAACAACACCTGACAGTACCTTCACTATGTATGATTTTTTGAAATTGTGAGTAGTTGGTTATATTTACAATAAAAGTAATGTTTCACAAAAATTAGCTATAAATAATATTTAGTGTTGCTAGTGCATCACGTCTGTAACATTTTCCTAATTAACTTACAGATTGATTCCATCGTAGCCGGCACCCAGACCCACGTGGTCAATTCCGGCTACGTCACGGATGTGATTGATGTGAGCTGCAAAGAAATAAAAGTAATTATTCTCACGCTTCCAGAAATAAAACAAACAAACCTTATCCAACTTTAATAGACACTCACGCACGCGCATGCACACGAGCACACATTCATGAGTGCGTACACACACATGCGCAGACAATCACACACGAATGCAGACAAATACACAGACGCGCGCGCATGTTATATATATATATATATATATATAATATATATATATATATATATAATTGTTCTTAAATTACAAATCACTCTAGTGGTAAAATGAAGTGAAAGAATAGGATCTTGAATTCATTTTGTAATGAGGACTCAGACGAAGAAAGTGGATTTTAGTTTGTTAGTAGAGTCAAAATGTGTGCTTATCCCTAAATACCTTTATGTACTTATTCTACCATCTCATATTTGAGCAGGAAGATTTTTTCGCATAGATTGTAAGTGTTTTAACCATTAATGCGATCGAATATGAATAAAGTAAGTGTGATTGTACATGATAAAAACAAACTCCAACTTGCGATATATTTCCCAACTTGGAATGTATCTTTACAACGGCAACAGAAGTAGAGGTAGATACAGATAAGTTTTTTTTAGAGAGTGAATCTCTCTTAGAAAATTCAAATGTAAAGTGAAATAAAACGAGTGAATAAATCATACTGATGTACTCAATCGTATTGGCATGCATGTTATCATTGAATAATATTTAATGAATATTAACAACTAATGAATAACTTCATCGCACAAGTATCATGCTGAAAGCTACTTTCATTACAATCTTAATTGTATTCGATTCTAATTATGTGTTAGAGGGAGGATAAAACTGCAATATCGAAATATAGAAAATGTAATAATTACAAATTGCTCCACGAATAATAAAATATTTTTTTGATTCCATTTCCAGGAATAACAACTTTGACAAACAATTTTTTTCATTTTTGGAAGTAACATCAGGTTTCCGAAAATACCTCTGGGAATGAAAAAAATATATTGCTAAGAAATCTTGCTAGTGTGCTCTATAAGATATGTATAATACATACGTCATGTGGAACAGAGATAACATGCGAAAAAATGAATACGAGAGGTGGTGATTCCCCGAAAAGTAATGAATGCGACAACAGGCTGCATAAAGAGAACGGAAGCCTTAAATCGATTTCATGTGGGAACGACCATATTTAAGCTGCGGAGAACCCGGTTGGCGACTCTAAGCCTGCAATTACCTAGCGATGACAATTACTGGGTGCATATTGTCCTGTTCGGTAGGCGGAGACAATAAGCGTTGCGAGTTGGTGAAGTGAAGCACTCGAAATCTCGCTCTCTTTGGCAGGGGTCTATTGCAATGGACTGTCGCGAGAGACTATTCCACGCAATGTATGGCTGTAATTTTTTTATTTCGTCCTAGCCGTCAGGTCAGGCATTTATACTCCTACGTCATACAGGAGGCCATGACGGCATTTATTAGCAAATATGCCGGCAGTGACTACTAATCAATTTTGCCTTTCTATAAATTAAGTCTTCCTTCCTGTTCATCTAAGAGCGGCCAGTCACTTTTCTAGAATTAAAAGTCGTCATTTGTAAGATGTATATCTTCTGCAAACTTTGCGGTTATTCAATAATTCTCTATTTTTAAACAATTATTTTTTGGAAAATTTTCACCTAGTATGTATCAACGATTGATAAAATATGTTGCTGGTCTCATTTTTGACGATCTCTTTGTATTTTCAAAACAAAAAATTGCAAAAATACATAATTGAAGAGAGATTTTTGTATTAAACGACATCTGTTCTAAAAAACCTGATCTTTAAAAATGAAGTAATGTTTTTGATAAAATAAATAGTTTTTTTTTGTAATTTCTGATCAAAGTTAATGCAGTTTATAAAGAACTCAAAACTAAATTTTCTCAAAAACAGCTCCAATTTTTTCTATAGTTTTTCACGGATATAGCACGTTTAAACATGGCGCAGGTGTAATTTTCTTTGAATTCTGAATTTTCGAAAATTGCAAACGTTCGAACTAATGCGAAATAGTATCTACTGTTGCAGCACTAGTCAGTTAATTGTTCTTGCGGGTGTTTCTCATCTATCCCCGTAATCCCGATATCTTATGCGTATAGGAGACATCTGGAATATTATCAACCTCGTTCGAAAAAGAACCACTTCATGGCCTTGGTTCATAACCTGGTATTATATTCATAGTAAAATTGTGCCAGTTGTTATATTTCGAGTCGCTAAATTCAATAATGTAAACGTTTATTTGCTCTTCCACAGTAAGTTATATTTTTTAGTATCGTTGTTTCTTTAGTGTTTTGAATTTCACTTCTGTAATTATCCCATGAAAGATAAGTGAAGTCGCGTCGTCAGCTTTTTAAGGAGTTCATATGCAAAGGCTGGAAAATGAGACAAGTAGTAAATTTTGACATTAACATTTAATGAATTTAATATTTTCCGATTATTTTTTTCCAAGGGTGAGATGATTTTTTATGGGGTCTAAAATACATTTATTAATTTTATATGGATTACATCGTTCAGTACGATGACTTTACAGATGTATTTTCAGACTTGTTCTAGTTAAAATATCTAAGCGAACTTAATCTATAAATTGGAGAGGATACTCTAGGAGAGAACCTCGGGTTAAGAATCATGGTAGGCTAAATTTTAAGGAAGGCTTCAAAAGGAAGTCTATTTTTTATTCGGATGTGGGTTGGATTTTTCGGTAGTTTGTAATGGGATGATGCTGGTATGTCTGTTAGGTTTTGGTAAAAATTTTGTGATATTTGTGGTATTTGGTTTATTATTGAATTGATGTTTAATTCTGAATGAAGTTTTTTATTACTTATGAACCAGGGCGCATTTGTGATGAATCTTAAAAATGTATTTTGCATTACTTGAATTTTATTGACATTTGTGGGTGCTGCGTTTGTCCATGTTGGGCATGGCATAAAGCAGTACTGGTCTGATTATAGTTTTGTATATTGCTATACTATTTGTGTATGACGGATTTGTGTTCGTTGATTAGTGGCCGGAGTTGGAATGATTTATTTCTTGCTTGTTTAGTTTTGATATCTATGTACGTTTTTCAGCTTAGTTTTGTGTTAGATGAAGTTCTAAGTATTTTATGGGTTATATGGTGGGGTCCAGGTGATGGAGTTGTTTATTACTAGCGGAGTGAGCGAGGTAAACATTCTGAGTGAGAAGATTTTTGCTATTGTTTTGTCGGGATTGAGTTGAATTTTCCAGAGGTTTGCTCAGTTTTCAATGTTATTAAATAATTTTGAATTTGTGATCGGAGGTTACTTAGTGGGGGCGACATGTAATCAATTAGTTGAAGCAACAAAATGGAATGATGCATAAGTGGATTATTACTTTCAACAGAATGGTAATTTTTACTAAGTTTCTATAGTGTAATAGTATATATTATAATCAATTATATCTCATCACGTAACGCTTCTTTAGCAATCAGAATAAAGATATTTTTTCGATCTCTAGAGAAATTGGGGAAAAAAGACTTTGATATTTGTAAATGTATAGAAAGATTCATAGAGAGTTCATATTTCATTTTCTTTGTAATGATCTTAATGATTCCAACTGGAGATAAATAGAATTCGTATAATAATATGATATTACGCCGTATCGTAATAGGACTACAATTAAGGTAAACGGGTGTTATTAATTTACTACTTTGTTTATTGTTAAATGCAGGTGCAGATCCACGGGAAGGAAAATGAGGGAAATTCCCCTCCCCCATAAAATTCTTTAGCAACTATTAATTTGAACTTGTCGCGAAAATTTCAAGGAAAATATTTTCGGATAAACATTAAAACGAATTAAATCGTATCACTGCATGAGCTGAGAGTAGCCTGCGATATTTCACCAAATCTGTAATACGACACGTTCGACCCAAACATTTTGAATTTCCCCTCCCAAAATTTGTCTCTGGATCCGCCCCTGTTAAATGCTTATGATAATAACCAGGTAATATCTTGCGCCGGCAGCCTTCGATCGACGCAATGTGCTTCCGGTCGTAATAACCGTTCGCTTCGCCACCCCAGCTATGGGGCGCGCGGACGACAATCACATCCCGTGCAGAGCGGAGCATCCACCCTTAAGTGCGCGCCGCTGTGGCAAGGGCGTGGCGTAGCGTGGCGGGGCGTGGCCTGACGTGGCGGGACGGAGCTGAGCGTGGCCTGGCGTGGGGATGGCAGGGAGGGGGAACAAAGCGGGGTGGGGCGGGGAGGGGGGGGGGCAGCGGGGCAGGTAGGTGGGACGGGGCGGCGGAGCGGGGCGGGGCCGGGTAGATCGGGACGGAACGAAACGGAGACGCGAGGCGAGTGAGCGTATGGACCGGGCGGCGTACTGGCGGGCCTGCCGTCTGCCCGGGGCGGCGGTGGGGAGGCGATCGACTGGAACCGCAACGCAGGAAACCGCCGGCCGCCGCCGCCGCCACCGCGGCCTCGGCGAAACCCCGACCGTCGGCCGCCAGCTGCCTGCCCTGCCGCCGCCGCCGCCGTCCCCGCCACGGGCGCCACGCCTGGCGCGCCGCTCCGGCAAAGCAGCTCCGCGGCGCGCGCTCTTCCGCCGCCCGCGCTTCCGCCCCCGTCGCCGTCTGCTCGCGCCCGCCGCTTACGCTTCCTCACGCATGCAGTCTCATGTGTCGCTCTCGGCTCCGCTCTGTCGCTCTCGCCGCCGCCGCCGCCGCCGCCGCCTACCGCCGTTTCCGACTTCCCGCGCTCCCACACACTCCTGACAGCCCTTCCGTCACCCGCTCCGTCCCCGCCCACTGCTGTCCGCCCGTCCCCGTCGCTCTCGCCACCGTCACTACCCTCGCCATCCTCACCACACTCGTCGCCGCCCGCCCTCGCCGCCCGCCCTCGCCGCCCGTCCTCGCCGCCCGTCCTCGCCGCCCGCCCTCGCCGCCCGCCCTCGCCGTCCGCCCTCGCCACCCGCTCTCGCCGCCCGCCCTCGTCGCTCTCGCCGCTTTCCCGGTCCCCTCGGTCCTCTCGGCCTCCTCGGTCCTCTCGGCCCCCTCGGTCCTCTCGGCCCCCTCGGTCCTCTCGGCCCTCGGTCCTCTCGGCCCCTCGGTCCTCGGCCCCGGTCCCGGCCCTCGGTCCTCTCGGCCCCTCGGTCCTCCGGCCCCTCGGTCCTCCTCCGGCCCCCTCGGTCCTCTCGGCCCCCTCGGTCCTCTCGGCCCCCTCGGCCGTCCATCGCGCCTCTCGGTCCTCTCCGCGCCCTCGGTCCTCTCGGCCCCCTCGGTCCTCTCGGCCCCCTCGGTCCTCTCGGCCCCCTCGGTCCCTCCCGGCCCCTCGGTCCTGGCCCTCGGCCCGCCCTCGGTCCTCCGGCCCCTCGGTCCTCGCCCTCGGCCTCCCCTCGGTCTCTCGGCCCCCTCGGTCCTCTCGGCCCCTCGGTCCCTCGGCCCCTCGGTCCTCTCGGCCCCTCGGTCCTCCGGCCCCCGGTCCTTCGGTCCTCGTCCTCTCGGCCCCCTCGGTCCTCTCGGCCCCCTCGGTCCTCTCGGCCCCCTCGGTCCTCTCGGCCCCCTCGGTCCTCTCGGCCCCCTCGGTCCTCTCGGCCTCCTCGATCCCCTCGGCCCCTCGGTCCTCTCGGCCCCCTCGGTCCTCTCGGCCCCCTCGGTCCTCTCGGCCCCCTCGGTCCTCTCGGCCCCCTCGGTTCTCTGGGTTCTCTCGGCCCTCGCCGCCCTCGCCATCCTCGCCGCCTTCGCCGCCCTCGCCGCTCCAATTACGCCACTTCTGACTTCCTCCACCTCTTCCCAACCTTCCACCTCCGCCGTCCCTGCCCACTGCTGACCATCCACTCACATCGCTCTCGCCCTTATCATCCTCACCACCCACGCCTCCTCACCGTTCCCAATTATCCTGGCACTTCCCAACACTCTCTGGGCCCGCTCTCACTCACCAAGCGCTTTCGCCTTCCTTCTCCACTCCTGCCGCCCTCTCAACCCTCGTCTCCTCCTGCCCGCCCCCCATTCTCCCCCCTCACCGCCGCCACGTTGCCCTCACACCCTCGCCCGCTCCCTTTCGTCGCCCGCTCTTCCTGGCCGTCGTCGGCGACACCCCTGTGTGCCTCCCTCTGGCGCCGCCCGCCGCGCTGCCTCTCGCATGACGTACGCGTCGGCGCCGCCTCGCCTCGCCTCGTGCCTCGGCGGCCCCGCCCCCCGACGGCTGCCGGTGCACCAACCATAACTCTACGACGTCCCGCTCGGCCCTCACGCCGCGGCATGCAGTCGTTACTCTGCTTCGTGCGGACTGCAGCAACGCGTAATGCCACGCGAATGGAGAGCGCATGTGGAGGCTGTTTTGTCGGATTGCTTCGTATCTCAATTCGTCTAAAGAATTTCATGCATTGCTTCAACAAATGCCGATGTTACTCTGCTTCGTGCGGACTGCAGAAACACGTAATACCACACCAATGGCGAGTGCATGTGAAGGCTGTTTTGTTACGTTGCATTGTATCTCAATTCGTTTAAAGAATTTCAGGAATTGCTTCAACAAATGCCGTTGTTTCTTTGCGTCGTGCGAATTGCAGCAACACGTAATGCTACACCAATGGCGAGTGCATTGCATTGTATCTGATTAAAGAATTTCATGCTTTCTTGACAAATTCCGTTATTAATCTGCTCCGTAAGGTTTTGGGGTTTTTTCGATTCGTCAGAAGAATTTATGCATTGCTTCAACAAATAAAGTAAATTATTCAAGTATGTAATTCGAAATTTTGATGCGTTTTATATTGGAGTTTCTAAAGCGCTGTCGAAGTTTAACACCGCGAATATAGCACAAGCACTGTACGAGTTAAGTCTCCTTGTTTTGTTCACTTAGTCTACTTAGCTTTTGAATTATCGAATCGACCCTACATTGTGTGGACTAAAGGAATCAATTATAATAATACAGTTGACAAAACAATTTACCGAGGCTGCCATTCTGTGAAGAAGTTAAACAATATAACAACAATTAAAGAATAGCTGAAGAAACAAGCGTTTGGCCGGGTATTTAATTATCTGTTATATTAATTATCCTATTAGTCTGAAAAAGGAATTAATTCTATATGGTGTAATATGGAAGTAACTAATTGAATCTACTCCCCGTCGGCCCGCCATTCACGTCAAGCCCCGCCCTTTCCTCCACGCCCCGCCCCGCCCTCTCACCAACTCACCCGCTCAACCTTTCGTGCTCCGTCCCGCCCCCTCTCCTTTCCGTCCCATCCTTCCTCTCTCTCTCCCTCCGTCTCCCCTAGCACGTGACCCGAGACTGCTGCGTCTATCACAGAATAGATAATATACAGAATGGAAACTTCCCTGCATTCCACTCGGTAGTTTATGTTCTGTCCGCCATATTGAAACCGAGTATAATGCTGAGCCAATGCCACCTGGAACACCCGTATCCTACAGGGCTTTGGCTGTCCGGCACGCTGTCTCAATTGCTGTGTTAAGATAGTATGGCACGCGTGATTTCGCACTTTTTAGATCGCAAATTTTGTTTTTAGCAAACGGTTGTTGCTCATTAAGTTTGTTTCAATATAGATAGTAAATTTGTAAATATTTTAAATAATTAACGAGTAAGAGAAAGGTGACCGATTATATATTTACTCGTAATATTGCGATCTTTGATACCTATTTGCCTCGTTGAAATGCAAGTATATTTTAGTACTTCCTTTCAATACAGGCGTACAATACAACAGACTAGCTCCTTAAAACTTCAAAAGTTCTTCATTAACTATGGAGGTAGGATATTCTATATCTTTACCTACGTATATACGAATATCGTGACTATTTGGTTTTAATATGGTGACCAAGCAACTTCGGTAGCTCTAGGAAATCAAAGATCTTACCCTTCCTCCCAGCGTCACTGCAGCTCGGCATTCCGTCATACTGGAATGCATTGCAGGTTTCCCTGTTCAAAAAAATCTGTTTCATCGCGATATGAAAGAGGGTTACGGAAGCCTTCTTGCTTCTGCCATGTAGTTTTGGGGCAGGAGCCCAATTTAAAAACTGACTCTCTTCCACATCTTTAAGATAAGGCCTGAACTTGGGAGGTCTGGGGCTTAACAATATGGAATCAAATATTAGGCGCTTAGCACTATCCGAGCACAAAATGAGTAATTTCAACGGTCAAGAAGCACTGCAGCATTTTACTTTTTTAAGTTAATTTTTTACTTTTTTAAAATGTATTTTACTTTAATTATTTAATTAATTAATTTTATTTTAATTAATTTATCTATTTTATTTTAATTTAGTCAATTAATTTATTTTTACATTAATTTAATTAATTTTACGTTTTTAATTTTATTAATAAATAATTTTACCTTACCATTGTGGCCTCACAAGCAATGATTGTCGCAGAGAGATCATTTTGTAATTTTCCCATTTCGTTCCCACCTGTACGTCACCGGAAGCCGGCTTAGATGGCTCAGCGCATCAATCAATGTCATCGTAGTGCCATTGACCAGGAGGTCCTAGGTTTGAGTCCCAATGCTGGCAGGATTTTCGACACTAGCTTCCTAGCTAGGTCGCATTCAGTCGCTGTATGGAAGAGAATTCTAGCAGCCAGCTGCTCCGATCGTTAGTTTTCCGTGATTTCTCGATCAACACCAGGCGAATGTCAGAGCAGTACCATAACAAACGCCACGAACCACACGCTTTATTTCCTTCCTCTTCCTTGTCGTATTCTCACCCCTTATTTGCAAACACACTCACCTGCCCACACATGCCGGAAGACCGGTCGGGAACTTAGAGCTTGCCCGAGTGGAGCTGTGTTCCGCTGGTGGGAGACACCTGACTCGGAGAAAACTACGTAAGTCGACCTGTATATCGACGCTGAATCTCGCCACCCAGCTGAGAAAAATACCACCATCACCTTCAGCAATAAAATATGCTCCACATTTACGGATCTAATGAGATAAGAAGTTGACGCACCCGGAATCACTATTGAATCAATTACTCAATCAACGGAACTAAGTGCGCATTTTCAAGACACTAAGCACCGTTGTAGACTCGGAAAGTCATAAATGTCATTTGCCAAAAGAAAATGCTCTGCGATTACGACGGCCTAATTCGGACACGATTGTAGAGCTAAGCTCTACACAGCTGTTGTAATACGCGCCCCAATTCCGCTAAGACACAATATTTGTCATTCTTATCCGAAAGAAGTGAACTTTTTCTGTGACAAAAATTGCAAATATCCTCAGATATTCGGTTCACTTTAAGCAAAACCTTCTGGACAATAGAAAAGAAACAAAACAGTTAAGACTTCTGTGCTTTTTCAATGCTATTTTCAACAAAATTACGTATGAAAACTTTGTTCGTGTACTAGCGGAGGAGACGATGGTGTATTTCTTAGAAAGAAATGACTCACATTCTAAATTATGATGAAACATCAATCGAAATTTGAGTTAGAATTAGATTTCCTCGGGGTAAACTTAAAATATTTATTTGATTACATGAACCTTTTAACCAATGAAGTAAATCCTCGAATTAATTTAATTTATGAAATTGGAAGTGTAGTGTTGTTTTTCACTTTCAATGGTATATCAAATATGACAGCACGCCAGGTTTTCGTCCCTTGTGGTCTGTCTTGTCTGTTCTGTGAGAAGTGTAGGAATCATAATGTGACACAGTAAGCGAGAACATTTACAAATTACGTGATTTGATTCTTTTCTTTTTAACATCGTGGAAACATTCTGTGAATGCTTGAATTACGTGAGACACTTGAAAAAATCAGAGTAGTAATTGTCAAAATGATTTAATTCACGATATTGAAACATTTTGAGAATTACTTTAATTGATTGAGAATCATTTATCTGTCTTCAGTCGTGTTGTGTTCTCTCAGACTGGCTTTGTCCTATTGTTTGCCATGAAGAAAGCATTTCCGCATGAACAGTTGGTGAAAAGCTATTCAGCTAATGTTATTGATTTATCGACAGTGTGGATAACATAACATTTTTCACTTCAAGAGCGATAAAGGATTAAAAAGTGTCTTGAAAATAAGATTCTACTGTTCGGAACGTCTGTTGAAGCTAGCTTTACAAATGCCTTTCATTTTGTTAAACAGCATGGACTAATTATTGATATTAATGATAAATAGTTTCTGTGTTGAACTACGACTTGCCCTGAAATTAGTAAAACGTCACATGTGTGTTCCTACCTCTGTTTTCTGACATTCCCTTGGGGTTATTATTCACAGAAAATGTTATTACCGAAAATGTATGAGCGGCCACGGGCAATCTGTCGAAAGCTTGCCCATTACGTGCAGGTCACAGTCAAAGGGGAACGCTCTTTCTTTCGCCTCTCCGAGTGAATGAAGCACTCTGTTAATACCGCCGTCCAAAACCCATCAGTCAGCGCGGAATTCGGTCGACAAATGGACTCGCGGGCGGTTTTGCATGCCGTTCTCTCTCGTGCCGCGTCAGTATCCCCACGCAGACGTTTCTTCGTCGACGCAACTACGCCGCCCGCCCGCCCCCGCCCGCCCGCCCGCCCGCCCGCCCGCCCGCCCGCCCGCCCGCCCGCCCGCCCGCCCGCCCGCCGCCGCCCGCCCGCCCGCCCGCCCGCCCGCCCGCCCGCCCGCCGCCCGCCCGCCCGCCCGCCCGCCCGCCCGCCCGCCCGCCCGCCCGCCCGCCCGCCCGCCCGCCCGCCCGCCCGCCCGCCCGCCCGCCCGCCCGCCCGCCCGCCCGCCCGCCCGCCCGCCCGCCCGCCCGCCCGCCCGCCCGCCCGCCCGCCCGCCCGCCCGCCGCCGCCCGCCCGCCCGCCCGCCCGCCCGCCCGCCCGCCGCCCGCCCGCCCGCCCGCCCGCTCGCCCCGCCCGCTCGCTCGCCCGCCCGCCCGCTCGCCCGCCCCCGCTCGCTCGCTCGCCCGCCCGCCCGCTCGCTCGCCCCCCGCCCGCTCGCCCGCTCGCTCGCCCACCCGCCCGCTCGCTCGCCCACCCGCCCGCTCGCTCGCCCACCCGCCCGCTCGCTCGCCCGCCTGTCTGCCGCCCCGCCCCACGTGACAGAGTGATACGCCACGTAGGGTCGTGTCGCCTGTTAAGCCCCCACTACTTGCGGTGTACCGCTCATTTCTCGCCCGCCGTACGTCGCCCAGCGCTGCCCTGTCTTCGTCAAGGTTGCCGTGTCGCCCGCCCCACATCAAACCACCGCCCTGCTAATGAGCTGGAGCACTTGGGGCATCGCTGGTTAAAGGGCTTGGTCTTGGAGTTGATAAGTTGGTAACTAAACGTCCTATGCTGTTAAGTTAACCGTTGTTTGAAAATGGATTGGCTGTTTGCGGTTCTCTTGTCACGTTTAGCTAACTGAAAAGGAAGTTATTCTCCTAAAATATTTGTTGCGAAAAGTACCACTGGAGTTGGTCTAATGTCTAATAAATTGAATTTTTATAGTGATCAGAATTAAGTTTCATGAGACTCTAAATCGGATAAAAAATTGGTTTAATTCTACGTCCATCCAGATGTAATTGACATTTTGACAGAAAACCATTGATCCTTCATCGCAACATCCGTTCTTGTGTGTAATGACACTCGTATTGCGTGTGACATCCTTCCGTTTTCCTCCACAAATCCACTATAACCCGCGGCACCGTGAAATGTCACAAAAATGCAGTTGGCGCTATGCAGGAAAACGCATGATCGCAGAAAAAGACGCATTATTCTGAGGTTTTTAGTTGATCGTATATATTTCATAAAGAAGCATTCGAACAACATTTCTCTAGTTTTGCAAATTTGTAACCTCGCATGGGGATTGGAGAACACATTCATTGCGAAAGTCAAAATAACAGTCATTTCATGAGCAAGATAAACTAGACAATATGAACCTTCCGCTCTTATTATCTTTGTTTGCTTTTTCAAAACCATTGTATATTTTTTCTTTTGCAATACGACGAATAATCGTCGATCACAGCTTCAACATCCTAATATCAGTATTGATAATATTCAATGATTCGTTTAGAATCACAGTGATAAAAAACATCTTCCCTCACATCAAGCCTGTAAGCAAAATAAAAATTCGAACATTTTCATATCGATAGGTTTTCCAATATTGCAGAGCAACAAAAAAAAAGTCCCCATTTTCGGCAGGCGGAATATTCTTACGTTGGCTGTAGCCCGTGCATGCAAACGAAGCGGACGCACTCGACCGATTTCCCGGTCGCTCCCTCTTTCCCTCCACACGTCCTCTGGCTGCTCTTCCGCCTCTCGTTTCCCCTTCCTCTTCCCCCGCGTGGGCGCTTGTTTCCCCGTCCGATCCATCCCCCACCCCCCCTCCCCCCCCTGCCCCCCCCTCCCCACCCTGTTCTCCCCCCCGCGTGTATTAAAAAAACTATAAAAATGCGTAAATCATATGGATAAATAGAACGCATGTGCATCGTGCGTTTTTAACATAATAAAGGTACTTCAGTGATAGTTACACGACATAAGTGAGTCACGATAAGCTGTATGTGTATTTTGGTGGAAAATACATTGGAAATTTTGAAATCGAAGGATTCTTTATGTTAATTGCGGGAATATAGGGTGGGAGACTCGCGGTCGACTTGGAAAAGTGTGAGCGAAATAAGTCAAATTGTCCGGGGGATTGTTTTTCTACACTGTCAGAAATTAGATTAAATTTAAAGTAGATTGTATGTACGATTGTTCATTAAATTTAATTTACGTACATGAAAATTACTTTCTTGTACTTTTACATTATAAGTAGTGCAGAAATTTCTGACAGTGTACATCTTTTTGACAGTGTAGTATATGACTTTGTGTAGGGATCACAGAATTTTGAAAGTGTGCACACAATTCACTTTTCCCCATAGCACGTTATAAGCAGTTTTAACTGTTTTTTGACGTAAAATAAATAAATAAATAAATCTTACTTTAACACGCACAACTTTTTGATTTACCTATCAAACGATAAATAGCGCATTCCACCCGCGTCCCACTTATCCATTTGCTTCGTTATCAAATACATTCTCGCTCCCCGCCTCGCCCGTGGACCGTTCGCACTTTTTTCCCTACTCCCTCCTTTCCGCCTTCCGTTGAGCCCCTAATCCCTCTTCTCTTCCCGCTCCCCTCTGCCACGACGCGTTCTAAGCCGTTCTCTCCCCCTCCTCCCTCCCATCGCCGGCCTTCCTCCCTCCTATCTCGCACCGCTGCGTCGTCCGCTGGCCATCGCGCGGAATACCTCCGCATGGAAGACGCATTCGCGGCTTTTATCGTCAACCTCGTTGAGTAAATGTTGAAGAATAACAGTCGAAATTTGTCGGACTTGGGAGTGGCGTTGATTGTGTCGTGGTTAAAAATCTGTACATCTGTGTATTTTCTCTAATGAACAGATGAATATACACAGCATATTTCTTTTTAGTTGCAAAGTTGCATGTTGGTTAAATCTTTCGTGTTTGTATTTACTAAAAAGTTTGTTCCGAGAAGTATCTTCTTTATAAATACAATTGGAGGGTCTGTCTGTTATTTTAGAATTGCTGCCTTTCTAAAATCTAATTGGCTTGTTTAGATGATATAAGATGAAAATATTTTTTTTACGTTTTGTCCGTGGTAATCTCGAGAAAGAGGCAACCTATTTTGATGGGGTTTTCACTGAAACGTAGTGTGTTACAGCGGGCATAAGTTGGAATATATTTTTCAAATTATTATTGCCTGTTATATAAATAACAACTTTTATTTGTTTTTATGCAAATATATAGTTTTGTTCATAATGAATATTTTTACACACAACCATCAAAACAAAAGAAAAATTACTATTTATGTGATATATCCTAAAACTACATTCATCGTTCTTTTTTACCTTTTAGAGCAACATTTAAATGTGTACTCTCCCAGATTTTTCAAAATAGCTTGAAAACAGTGGGAAAATCTACCAAAGATAAACGTTTGTAAAATCCTACGAAATTCCCTACTGAAAGAGTTTTAATTCCTTACAACAGTACAATTAGGCTTAGAGCATTCAAAAAATTGTATCAGGGAGTTTACTGGGAATGCATCTATGTGATCTGTTCACAGTAACGATGGTGGTAGCGAACTTGTTATGGCCAGGTGTGGCAGGGAGGGGTGATGAGGGGGGGGAAAAAGGGGCAGGATGGAGCGGGCAGGGAAGGGCAGAGCAGGTTCTGCGGGTGAGGGATAGGATAGGACGAGGGCCATTTATAGAATTCATTCCCTTTCCTGTCCATTGTTATCCATAGATCACTGTTGAGAATAAATGCCCGGGCAATGCTGGGTATTTCAGGTAGTGTAGAATAAATATTTATTACATAAATCTGTGTGCGATTTTATTGTCGATTTTTTTTCTTTTAAGCCCCAAGACTATTACATTATCGAACTAACATCTCCAAACTCTGTTCACCTTTTACCTATTCATTTAACGTAAGTCAAACAAAACAAAATTCTGGAAAACAATACCGAAAGCATATGGTTCGTCCACCAAGAACCTCCAATTAAATACAAAACTAACATTTATGAGGAATATTAAAACATTAAATCCGAAAAAATAACATATCATTGTAAGAGTAATTTATTACATTAAAACATCTCATGAGGATGAAGGTTACTAACCGTACAGATTGCGAGATCGTATAAAGTATTATTGTAAAAAAGTTGTATTAAACTTCTTGAAAAACAATAATATTGAACAGGAAGAAAAAATATTTTTAAAAAGGCTTTCTTTTACCCAACTTCCTTTCCCGCTATTACCAACTACGCCAATGCTCTCTGCTGCTTGCAAGTTAACTCGACTGGATGCGAGGATGTGGAAATTTCTCGATCATGCACATTCTGGTTGGGAATTTGATATGAATGAGAACTTAAATGAATTGAAAAATAAATCTACAAGACCCTTTTGTTTTAAATAAATTATACAAATACTCAGCGTGAATTTCACTAGACAAATTTTACAAGAAATTTGTCAGATGAACTATAACAATATCGAAGAAATTACGTTGTTTCAGCCAATATTTCTGTAAAGTAAGTTAATCTAAAAAAATAATATGAATTAAATTCTATTATTGTCTCCAGAAAACGTAAGTTATCATGGAGAATGTATTACGAATGTCTGTCACAGTATATGCGAGCGATGGCCTTCTCTCTAGTAAATTGCTTTATTAGTAGCAAACCCCTCGGAAATGCTGAGATGCCCAAAATTCATTCTTGCTGTTCAATGACTCCGGCTACATGCAGCTGATGAATTCGCCTTCTTTATCTTTCTACGCGAGAGGGTACGCACAAGAGACGCAAACAATTCTTTCATGAGTCGCTGCAAATGATGACGTATGATCATTATCGACTTTTCCAAAGAACTTATTTCATATAAAGTTTGATAGGAAAAAATCTTTTTTCTATCGATTCTTAAATTTTGTTTACTTGTCCTGTTGTATTTGTCGAATTGCAAATGGTGGAATCACGAGGACAATTTTCAGACTCGGATTTCTCTTGACTTTTGGCAAACGGTATTGTCGCAGTCAGAGATCAAAGACAGAAAATGCAACCCATTGGTACATACTTTGAAAATACGCTAAATGAAACATTAATCATTCCTTAAAATGCGCTTAAAAAACAAAAGATCTTACCCTTATTTTACGTGTAGGAATTGATTTAATGAAAACGAAATGACGACTTCTAAGCCAAAATTTGCGGATTCGGTGATATAAAAGTTAGCGTACCGGCTGTTGTACCCAAGTTTTCGGTTTCAAACCCGTTCGAAGCCGTGGATTTTTAAGGGCGAAAAAATCCTTCGTACGCCTTCATCAGGGGAAGTATAGCCGGCAGTCCCATGCAATAGATTGTACATGTAGTGGCATGTGAAGGAACCTCAAGCCTAAAAGAAGCATTTGAGCTAAATTCAAATCCCCTGTTTCGTCGCCCATCATACCTCCTCTCCCCGATAGATGGTGAAAGGGGCGTAGCGAAATTTGCGTGATCAGACGGAAGAGGGGGCCTGATAGCCCGAGTATCGTCACGTAAAATAAGGCATTAACTAAGGCATTAACTTTTAGGATCCTGTCGACGCTCCGCTCCGCCTTGGCAACGTTGCTGCAACCTTCAACGGCGATTTACATAAACCAACTCTGAGTTTGTGCATCGCACAATTTCCAACGCATATAATGCCAAATGGCGCTTCCCATTCGTTGCCCCAAATTTCAGCGCACGGTATGGATTCGTTCATAGGTTACGATACGCAATAATACGACAAAAAAATTGGAAAACAAAATCCTTACTACAATAAACTAAAGCGGAAACTACCGCGACAGTTCTTCGACTCTCCCTGATCATCATGTACCTGATGTGGCTTCTGACATTTAATTCACGTGTACTCAATGTATTCATGTCAATATTTTTTTTCTAAACAATGCTAAAGTAATTCAATGTACCCTCACTGTATCGTACTCGGATGCTGAGGGCCTTCGGGACAAGCAGAAATAAATGAAAAAGAAAAAAAACAACGCTAAAATAATACATTATGAAACGATGATGTAGTGATGGGTATTAATACAAGATTGCGATATTACGATACTCGCTCTTATCGTAAAATTCACACAAGTGTATTAATAACCATCACATTGAGTTTCATACGATACTTTTTCTATTACTTATGGTAACTTTTTGAGTTAAACGTTTATATCTAATCGTTTATTGGCAGTTGGTATGGAGGATTCAGCCAAGGCCATCTAGCGGACGGCTCCTCCCTACCCTACAGCAGGTGGCTTTGGTTTACTGCGCTAGTAAAATAGGATCATAGTGAAATTGCAATACAATTTATTATAAATAATATTCCATGTAAAAAATTACTAATAATAAAAGAAATTAAAATTGACAAGCATAATATAGTATCAAACACAATTTTAATGTACACAATCCAATGAAACATTTACTACACCGATTCTGAATGATTAATTGTCAGTACTTGGTTTGTAAACTTTTTTGTGATTGGTCTAGACCCTGAAATATTTATCATAATGAGTATCATTGTGCAACGGGTTGCAACCATCAAATGGCAACAATATACAACAAGAGTATAAAGACTATATTTATTGCCTTTTATAGTCGCATTTCGCATAGTATCATTTCGCACGCAGTCTCAGATATCGTCCCTGCAACCTTCTAAGGTTATTGCCATAAAGTAATATGGTTTATCACTAACTTGGTCTGGGCCAACTCCCCCTTTTCTGCAATCCTATTACCTCAAATCGTTATCTTTTCTCTTCGAGCTTTAAACGACTAATCTGCTTCTATCGTGACTCTTCGCCACACTTTCCTTGTTCTCTTCGTTTTCCCCATGTTTTCGCACTTGTGTCTTATCTTGGAGCCCACGCAGCTTTCTTTGTCACTATCGTTATTCACTCAAATTTTCCTCCATCGCCGTGCATCCACTTCACCGCCACGTCTTGGCGCCCCCTGCGAATTCTCATTGCGCCCTGCCATCTCATCAGTCTCCCGCAGCGCGCTGCTCTGCCATGCGCCGACGTTCGCCCCCGCCTCGTCGCCCTCTGAGGGCGGGGCCCTTCGCGAGACGGGGGCGCGGCGCGAAACGGCTGGCTCATCTCCCGCTCCCCAAAAACTCGGCGAGTCCGAAAAGTGCTGCCTACGCATTCGGCGCTTCTGCAAACAAGGAGTCCCTGCCGCCGACGCCGAGCCGCCCTGCGCCCGCCCGACGCCGCCTCGCGCCGCCTCGCGCCGCCTCGCGCCGCCTCGCGCCGCCTCGCGCCGCCTCGCGCCGCCTCCCCCGTGGCAGCTCGCACAACTACCGACGCACCCTTCGTCGCGCGGCACACTGGGTTGGTTGGTTGTTAGGGATTCCGGGCACGACAACTACCGAGGTCATTAGTTCCGCAACTTAGTGCATGTTTTTCATCAGGAGGTGGTGGTGATCTTCTCCCGCCGGATGGCGAGATGCAGCCCCGACCTACCGTCGGCTAGTGGGGTTTCCCCCCAACCAAGACTCTCCCACCAGCGAGGCACCGCCCCAGCCGGGACAAGCTCTAAACTATCGACCGGTCTATGTGGTAGTGTAGTGCATGTTAGTGTAAGTGTGTGTAAGGGGTGAGGGTACGACACGGAAGAGGAAGGAAAAATCATGCGCGGTCCGTTTGGTAGGGTACTGCTCCGGTATTCGCCTGGTGTTGATCGGAGAAACCGCGGAAAACTACGGATCAGAGCAGCCGTCCACCATAATTCTCCTCCAGACAAGGACTGAATTCGACCTAGCTGATAAGCTATCCCAGGACCTTCCAGGGGCACTGCAGTGACATCAGTTGATGCACTGAGTCACTGTCTCAGTGCGGCACACTGGGTCTGCAGAGGTCTAAAGCGCGCATGAAGATTATGATGATGATGATGATTATGATAATAATAATAATAATAATAATAATAATAATAGCGAATATCAACAATTTTCAAAATTTAAGAAAAGGTTATTTTAAAGCGTAATTTATTGAGAATTAGCATTTGTATTTGTGTTTAGTCATTGTATGTCCCGTAAAGGGCAATTGGCCTCGGTGCCGTTAGTTCTCGTGGTTCCTAGTCGGTCACCCAACCAGGAACTCGCGATGTCTCGAATTCACTAATATTCGTGACTTCACGACGTTAACTAATTCGATTAGCAACACCGGTTTCGCGGTCGTGGCCTTCAAGTAGAACCATCCAAGCATTCGCCTGTGTGACCGGGGTCGACCCGGGGATTGAACGCCGGCCTCCCGAATACGAAGTCAGCGCTGTACGCCCTGAGCCACTTCCCTCGGTAATTTATCGAAAATAGAGTATTATACAATAAATACTCTACAAAAAGTGCAGTTTGTTTTTATTTTTCTTCTTATTCTTCCGTTCATTCTTCCTAGTCAACTACTAAGTTGTCTTTTCTTCTTTTTATTCTTGTTCTTCTTTTACTTCTCATTCATCTTCTAGTCGCCACATCTTCCGTCAGAGTGCTGCGGGGTCAAAATCTGATAACTTACTTTTGGTGATTCTGAGCAATTATGAAATTAACGTGGTGGATTGTTTTTGCCGACGAAACATCTAATCACTAAGCGAAAGCGTTTGTCCTTGGCGAGAATCTATGATGTTATGTCAGAACAGCCATTTGTGATGCTTACGTTGGCCAACTCATAATTGTAGGAGAAGTTTACCACAGAAGTCAATGTTGTGCCCAAGAAGACGTTATTAAGTCAGCGATGAATGTCGGGAACAAGGTGACCTAGCCGGTGGGGACCGCAACAAGGTTAAAATACACAATAAACATAATTGCGACGATAACATAAAACGAAAATTGCAAGAACATCCCGTAAGTCCGTGTTTGATGGAAAATGAGTTAAAGGCAGAAGTGCATTTCGTGCGTGTAGCTTCATCAGATAGTGGAGAAACACGATAAAAATCTAAGTAGTTGCCTATCATGCAAACAAAGATAAGTGTTTGAAGGTGTGTGCGGAAATAGATGAAGTTCAGGACTTAAGGGTTTTTTCCAATTCTTCTTACTACAGTAATTTGTGGTATTACTCCTCAGAAGAAATCAATGCGCTGCTGAAGTTAATATTGTTATGAAAAAGAAGGAAGAACATGATTGCAGAAGTTATGCAAAGAAGAGTGAAACATTCACCATAATGGTTAACACTACGCTATTTATCACTTACGTAAATGTCTGATACGAGTGCGACGTTCCTGCAAACATTCACCTCCGGCCACAAGACGCGCGTTCTACGAGAACGTATTATCGTTCAGGTTAAATCGGGGGAGCGTTGTGTACTGTTACCGTTACACCTCCCAGGATACTCATTCCTGATGAGCATACGCGGGCTAAAACAAATGGTGCCATCGCATTTCGCCCTGAGGAAGGTCGCAGAATGGCGGCCGAAACGGTTGTCACCTGTACCTAGGATGCGGCGTCTCCCGGACAGACTACTAACAAATGAGCTCTTGTTCTCCATTATAGATGTCTCAATTCACCGCCAAACACATTTTAAAACCATGTGTCAGAATGTGTTTTTTCGAGAATTTCGAAATGTTGCAGAAAGATGAAGAAAGATGGTCTGATCTTCTTTAGAGCGAGCCGCATCAGTAGATCATTTGCCCCGATTAGTGCATCGGAAGAATTCTATCTGCGAATAAAAGACGGAGGTACACATACACACGTTCACCTACCCGGTCCATTAAAAACCTCAATCAATTAATCAACGATGTCTAATTTTACGTAGGGCCATCAGGCCGAGCTTTTCCGCCTGACCTCGCAAACTTCGCTACGCTCCTTTCGCTCTCTGACAAAGGCACTGTATCACTCGGGCGACGAAACAGGCGATTTTCATGATGGATTTTTCGATGGATGTAATCGATAATTTAGTACAACCAAACTCAAGGACTTCAATAATTTCAGTATTCAAAAAAATGTGTCTTAGCGATGTAAATAATGTAAATGATTCAAAAAGATAAAAAAACAGACCTAGTGAGTTTCACGTGCCCTTAATGTAGGATCAGTTACTATTAATTTTCTATTCGCCGACCTGAATGGCCGAGGTGATATGAGCGTGTACTGAATCAGTGCTTTGGCCTGATAGGTCGTGGGTTCGAGTCCCGTCTTGGGCATGGTTGTTTGTCCCTTAGCTTCCATGTGTGTGTTGTCACGGAGAGCTTCGTGGTCTGCTGAGCCCAGATCAAAGGAGCCCGCGACTGTGTTCGTGTCTAGTGTATGGTCAAATATGCGTTCCATCGGGACGTAAAGGGTAACCGGCTGTCGGCTGGAAAAAAGCTCTAGTAAAAAAATGTAATTTCAGTATTCGTGATTGGAAACCACTGAACGTACGGCGAGGGCACTATTCCAGTTTTCCAGACCCCCTGTCTCTCAGCAGTCCGTCCGAATCACATCGCGCCGCGCTTTAGGGTTGCCAATCCTCTATTTCGGTGGACAGTTCATCATTGACGTTAACTGTCCTCTCGCCCTCCTTCGTTTTATCTATGTCCTCTTTTTAGTAATTTTTTACATTTGTCATTTATTTTATCATGTGGCTAACATGATAAAACGTTCTATTGTTTAATGTTGAATTTAGAAAAGAAACATGAAAATTCTTTTTCTGAACGCTGACACACGCATGCATGATAGTTTATTTGTCTAGTGACTAAAATAAAAAAAAAGAAGCTCAGACCATCCTCATCTGCATTTTGTGGACGAATCATTTCACTTGAATCGTAAGTGGAGGGAGAAAAGAAATAGAGCGGATGTTAGTCTAACTTAAACATTGATAAAAAGAAATGGAGTTGATGCGGTTTTTTGTTGCTTTGCTTATCGAGTGTCTCACATTTCATCATCTATCGAGTGTCGAGTCCTTTCACCATCTAGCGGAGAAAGACGATATTACTCGGCGACGAAACAGGCGATTTTGAATTTATTTCAGAGGCATCTTTTAGTCTTGTTCTTTCACGTGGAGTAAATCTACCACATGGGACACAGGGCTTTACTTTCCCTCCGAAGGAAGGCTTACGAAGGATTTTTCTACCGGCTTCGATCGGGTTTAAAACCATAAACTTGGATACAACAGTCTACGCTAACCATTCTACCTCCTTATCCGCAGTTAATATTAGCGGACACCCTTCTCGCTTTTACGTGCAGTAAATCTACAACATTGGACACTGGATTTACTTCCTCCGAAGAAAGGTGTACGAAGGTTTTTTTTACCCTTAAAATCTATGTTTTGATTAATAAAAAGTTGGGTACAACAGTCCGATACGCTAACAGTTATACACCACCGAACCCGTTGGCAACCCTACCGCACTCCGTCGTGCAACTTTCCACTACGTTCCTCTCCCCTTCCCCCCCTTCCACTTCGCCCCGCGTGCAGGATCTTCCCGAGAAGTGTCCCCGTCGCACTTCACCAACTTCCCCAACGAGAATAGCCCCGCGCGTCCGTAAAATGCGGATGGACTTCTTTTCGGGAGGAGCGAAAGATTCTGTGTGCATAGGGAGCCATGGAGGAAATTGTTGCGCCTACTTTTAAAACTTCAAGGGCCTACCGAGGTTGCTTCATGAATAGAAAGTTTCCCCAACACACGCACAAGGTGGAAGGAGGGGAGGATGCTCCGCCGCTGCTGCCGCCGCCGCTGGCTCTGCCGCGCCGGTGTTCTTTTCGTTAAAACGATTCCGTGTTAATGGTAGCTAAAGCGATATTTTCGAACTGGAGGTATAGATCGCTAGGAAAACCGGGTGCGGTGGCTCAGTGCATCAAGTAATGTCACTGCAGTGCCCCTGACGGATTTTCGACACTACCTTTTCAGCTAGGTCGAAGTCAGTCGCTCTCTGGAGGAGAATTCTAACGGCCGGCTGCTCTGATCGGTAGTTTTCCGTGGTTTCTCCGATCAACACCAGGCGAATGCCGGAGCAGTACCCTATCAAACGGGCCACAGACCGCGCGCGATCTGTCCTTCCCCTTCCTTGTCCTATCCTCTCCCCTTGCACACTCACTTACACTAACATGCACTACACTAGCACATATTCCGGGAGACCGGTCGGGAGCTTAGTACTTGTCTCGGCTGGGGCGGGGCCTCGCTGGTGGGAGATACCTGGTTGGGGAAAACCCCGCTAGTCGATGGTAGGTTGGCGCCGGATCTCGCCATCCAGTGGGGGGAAGATCACCGCCACCTCCCGATGAAAAACATGCACTCCACTAATGAGACTAATGACCTCAGTAGTTGACGCGCCCGGAATCAGTAATCAATCAATCGCTGGGAAAACAAAAAGAAAGATGATGAGGGCGACGAGTTGGAGGTTTTCATCTCATCATAAAAACAATAGAAAGATATCCGCGCAAACATTTTTATACGTTCGAGACGTCTCTTAATATGAACCGCAGAATGAAACTCTTTAGTGAATATTCTTGTTCGTGGAGAGATGCGGGTGGAATGAAATGGTCTTGCGTCTGACAAGGGTCTCCTCGTAAGTGATTAAAATGGAGTAAGCTGTTTGGTTTATGCGGTCTGTGTGGTACGTTCTCAGTCCACCGACCTAAATCCAACGTGCAAAATCCAACGTGCCTGAAGCCTCCTGACCTCCTTTTCTTGATAATGCAGAAACTAATTTCTGAGTCAGATACACAAAGGAGGTATAACAGGCACATTTATGCTTTTCTGTTTTTTTTCTCGTTTTCCTTTTTTCCCCTCTAAGAGAGTATATATGAAGTGCCGTTGCGTCCCATTGTTCTCTCTAAATCTGAAAACGCACGTTGTAATTCAAGACATTTTTCCTTTTAAAATGTTAAAGCTTCGTTATTACTCTAACAATATACCCCGAGCCATTATACAATTCAAAGTCTAAACGACTAAAAAATGATAATACTCGGAAATGAGATAATGATGTCTCATTTTCGAACAGATTATGACTTCAAGAAATGAATAACATAATATGGTTAATACTGCTGGAAAAGAATGTTATAAAAATGCACATGATAGTAAATAGTTTCTTTTTCTTAGCTATATGAGAATAAATTAATAGTTTTAGATCATGGTTGACACTCGTATGTAACTGTGGATAGGCGTAATATTACCTGCTATTCTCTATAAATTGAAGCACAGTATACGCTACCGTAATTGCGGAATCTGATTGCACTCTTTCTTTTAAACAATTCCTAAAGAAAATGCAATGGAATTTGGATTCTGATCAGTAAAATTACTGTACTTCTCTGACTGTTATTTCACACCGGTGACCATTTTCTCACATTTACTACGTTCTCGACTTTCATCAGTTTGTACTATCAGTAACGTTCCCTACACTGATGTTCAAAAACGTGCTGGGTTTGTAACACATTTGACTTACTATTACATTGACCATCATACTTATTATTAAATGAGCTATGTCATGCCTTAATATGAAATTAGTCTGCTATATTCTACTTTACAGAAATAGTTCATTGTTCCTATTGACCTACAGTGTCAAATTTGCTGCTGAATAAAATCGCACAAAATGATTTCCCAAAAAGTAGTAAAGATTATGCTCAAAAATCTAATAAACGCCCTCGTATAACACAAAAATAAATTATATATTTTAACAAAAATAGTCTTTGCGAATACTGTAATAACAGTAGAATGGTATAGATGGATACACAGAAAAACAATTCTTTTACATATGAAGAATATAAAAAATAGTTGTAAGGTAACACGCAAATAGCCCATATTTAACTTAAGGAAGGCACCACGATGTATTACTAAAGGTTAAAATCTAGCAATTCGTGACTTAAGATCTAGAAAAAGTTTGTGAAAAGGCGAGAATTCCGATTCTCTTCGTAATTTCACTAAGAAATTTCACTTTTATTCGATATGGAAAATATTGCAGAACTATAGCAAAAGAATGGAATAATTAGTTTTTTCGGACGCATTGAAGAGTCTTAAATGTAATTTGTACAATCTGTTAAATGTTCCACATGTCTATGCTCTCTAAACTATTGAAGAAGATAAGAACTTTTATACTGAGTCAGACAGAAGAGGAAACGTAACTGACGTTGTTGTAAAACTCGCGGGAAAAGAAGAAAGATAAAGAAAAGTGTTAAAGAATGATATACAATTCTTACTATTTATTGGGATGGAAAGCTGTCAACAGAATTCAATGTCGGAGAAACGAAAGAAGAGAGGGTCCGTAAAATTGTTTCATTTGGAGACAATGAGCAGCGCACGGGTGTTTAAAAATTGCCAATCGCTTATGGTAAAAAGTAGGTGCTAATTATTTAGTCTGCGGGAGTCTCGAACACAATGTGCGTATTTTGTGATTAGTAGGGAACGGATTGCCATGTAATTACAAGTTTTTACCGGGACTAGATACCTGCATTCAATTTTTTTTGATTTACAGACATTCTGAATGAATTAGAACTATTTTTATTTTACAAACTTTTACGTATTTTGGTATAATTACATATTTTAGCATATTTTACTATTACTAAATATTTCATTATATAATTTTTTTTATTATATAAAATTTTCATTATATAATTTAATATACGTCGAAACAGAACATTTCCGATGCCCGTTTGCAATATATGTTACGAAATAATCTTTGTTACAAATCAAATGCAATGCAGTTACTTTTCCGCGACCACTATACCTTCGCCACGAATTGTCTACCCCCCCCCCGGCTTATTGCGTACTCTGGGTAAAGGATGAATGAATTTTTGTGAATAAAAGTAAGTTCAGCCACGTGCTTGCTCGTGTTTCCTACAGCACATTAGTTACTAGTTCGAAAACTAACAAATATTTTTTAACAGAAAAAGGTTCTTTGTGTGTGAAAATCCTGCACACATTAATGGTATTGTGCCGTGTGCAGGATTAGTGAATACTTTACGTGATTATAGGAAAGAAACGTTGGAAAGAAAATAGTTGGAATAATAAGTGAAAATTGAAATGTAGTAAAAAATTATAAACACATATCAATAAATAAATAACATGCAATTATAAATGACATGCATTCTTTATTGTTGATTCGTCCAATACAATACTTAAGAACCCTAATAACTTCCAGATAAAACCGATACGGATTAATTTTATCTTTATAGCGCAAAATTTCGAATCTGAATTAGTCTTACCACATGTGAAATTATAGGGGATATGCGCAAAAATTTCGAGAAAAAATTGGGGTTACACAAGCAACACAATATATAACCAGTGATTTGAATAAAGTTCTAATTCCGGATGTACAAGACCCAAACTGGGCTAACGCAATCGGAATGGTAGTATGGTACGTATGTAGTAATTTGCATTTGGAGTCGGAAAATTGTGACTTTTGCCAACTAGCAGTGTCCCAGGTGTGGGATTCTGTTTTTATATCTTATCCTCGCCTGGGGTTAGGGGATATTTGGCGAGCATGACGTATTCACAACACCGTACCGAGCTTATTTGGCCTCTCTTTGCTTTTATTTCACACAGCTGGAGAAACTGAGACGATTTATGTTAGAAAGTAACAGCTTCATTTTGACCCGGCCGAGAATCGTACCCAGAAACGAATCACAGCAGCTAGCAAGCTGTCAATGAGACACCCGATAGCATAAAATAAAGTAATGAATTATCAGTGTTTTTAAAATGTCGATCAGTAGAGCAACGTTTGCTACATGCCACTAATATTGCGTATTGATTACGTTATTGAAAGTTACGATCAGTTTTAATTGTCAATTTTTTTTTCAAATACATTTTTTAATCTGTTTTATTTCATGCATTTTGATTTTAATCTCTTCTCTTATTAAAATTTATCGGTTGGATATAAGCGTATGATGACATAACGCGGGGAATGCTACCCGGATTGTACTGATTCAAAGCCTCTGAGAAGAGAACATAGAGTAAATAAAAGCGGCTGTGAATAAACTGACACATAAAACATCTCTCAAAATATAAAAAGAAATTATGGGTTTACGTTCATCGTCACATCATTTTGTCTCGTGTTATGGCTCGTGAATATTCATTCATACGTGTATATCTCAAAACAAATTCATTTGTCTCATAAAATATGAATAAATTAACAATATAACATTCGGAACTCTTTCATAATTTAAATATTTCGTGAAAACTGTTCTCCATTAGTGTGTTTCGTATATATTTGAATTTACTCTTTAATTAAAGAAATAATGCACTAATGTGCGTATCTTAGTATCACAGAACTGACAAATAAATCCGTACTTCGTGACTCTTACTATGGGCCTGCAATTCGCAAGTCAACTTGCGACTTCAACACAGAGTACTTTGCAAAAGCTCACTTTTGGTGTTGCTTTCATACCCCTCTTCTAACTTTTCAAGAAGCGCATAAAACTTTTTTATGATAGAATACATTCAACTTCGGCAAAGATCGGCGAGTAAAGGAGGATAGATATGGTCAATTTATCACGGGAAGAAGTCATTGAAAATGCCTCCTGAAGTGAGTGAATAAATCTTATCTCGCTACGAGCAAGAAATTGGCACTATGTTAAGAAATCTATTGTCTCTTTTTTTGAAACAACATTTATTGAAAATATTTTCTAGAACTATTATAATTTGGTAATTTTTGACAAAACTTGCTAATTATTACCTATCTACTTATCAAGATACACAGGCTTTCGCAAAACAACTTTTATTAAGGTTATTAAATAATTTCTTGATGGTCCCAAGTGCACATTACCCTCTTTGTGAATCACATTTTTAAATGGGAAAATGGATACAATCTGGAACCCAAATTCAAACTGTCACACCTTGACCTGTGTGTTTTAGCGTTATAGGAGTTTTTAGTACTGGGTGTGGGTAAATATTCTAATTACTTTGCTTTTATTAACAATCATAGTGAAATACATTCATGTATAAAGTATATCGATGTATGTTCGTGTTAATAGAATAATAATGCAAATGTTTCGCGACATTCGTAAGAGGGTGCCGGCGCTGCACATTAAATAACGGGCTAAGAACTGCGCGCGACCCTGCCTTCCTTACTCTGTTCCCGCTTCCATCCTTTGGGCTTGGTGTTGGGTTGATTCTGTTACCCTCAGTCGAATGTTACCGTGCAAGACGGAAAGGTAATCTTCTATACTATACTTCTATACTATCAATAGAATGAAGATAAATCCGAATAAATGCAAAATAGTTTTATGTGTAGCAGAAATAAAGGGACAGCTAAGTTTTTGCTTGCGGACAAGATAATTCCACAGGTAACTAGTTGTAAATATCTGGGGGTGATAATTAATGAACAACTTGGATGGGGGGAGCACGTCAACTTTACTTGGGAAGGCATGGAAATCTTTAAACTTTGTAATGCGAGTGTAAAGGAAGGGAAGAAGTAAATCAAGAGAACAAGCATATACAATCATTGTGCGTCCGGGGTTAGAGTACGGAGCAGCGTGTTGGGATCAATATACAAAGGCCAAATAAACTCCATCGAAAGAGTTCAGAAAGTAGCAGCAAAGTTTGCTAAAAGGTAAAATTCGTTAGGAAATATTTTCAACAAAGTATCGTCAGGGGAATAATTGGTGAGCCTTATGGAAAAAGCAAGGTTGTGTATATTTTACAAAGAGTTAGGGGAAAATCTGGCAAGGAAGGAATTCAGAAAAGAATGCATGAACTCGTCTGCTTAGCACGTCACGATCACATTAGAAAAATACGCCCAAGGAAAGAGAGAACTGATGTTGGAAATTACCCTTTTGTAATTAGGACTATCGAGTAATGGAATAGCTTGCCTGCAGCACTAATGGCAACTTTTCCCACAAGCATCAACACTTTTAGTTTAAGATTATATTCTAATAGTAGTGTAAGCGATAGGATCAGTAGTGCGTGAAGGGCCTCTGCATTTAGTAGGGATGCCTAAAATGGAATGATTTTGTACTGTGTATTGAATTTGTACTATGTATTGAATTGTATGTATTTTAGTATTCATTATTATATTATGGTATTAGATGTATAATAAGTGTAAAGAATTTGCCACCGGGCTTAATGCCCGAAACAGATTAAATAAATTATCTATCTATATTAATAAAAGTGAATTCAACGACTTGTAATCGACATCGATACCACAAAAAGTAGCGTATAAATAGATATGAAATTTTTACAGGCTCTTCTCCAGGATTGTCGTAGTGACTTGGCGAAGTTGGGTAAAGATTAACACAACCAAATGCGGAAAATAAATAATTTTAAATAATGTTTGTAGATGCACCACTACTATTTTTCGCCTCTCACTTAGAGCACGTGGTTCCTAATATATTCCACCAGAGCCCAGTAGCGCTGCAGCAAAACTGGTACCTAATTTATTTGCTAGAGGCCAGTAGCGGTGCGTAAGATAATAAAAATTTCATCTAAAAGCAATGTGCTGTAAAATAAAACGAAAGAAAATTATAGAATTTTATTAAAATTGGAACCAATTACGTTAAAAATAATAATTTTACACAACTTGCTTTGTATAAAGTTGATCTTTTCCCTCATTCGCTAGGATAGAATAAGAAGAAAGTCCAGGCAGCGCCAGGTATTTTGCTTGTCGGAAATAATGTAAATAAATGCAAATAATTGTTTATTACTGTTGTTAATGTAGCGTCCAAAGTACGAGCTTCTTTTGCTTGAATAAGCTTCGAGTAGTCATTGATATAAATATACCAAAATTATTGCGAACTGTTACTATGATATCAGGAACTTATGCATCACATGTATTTCCAATGAAAGACGAGAATTTCATTGCGATATGCAGCTTGACGTTCCCGAGCAACCTGCTTCTGCAGAAAGCGAACCTTCTTGTACGGAAAAATAAACAATATCACGAAATAAATAGGTGGAAGGAGTATGAATATCAAGAATACCGGATGCCCCCGAAAAAGCCGTCGAGGGCCAGGCGTGAGCGCCCGAAAGGCTGACAAATACACTTTACGTTCGCCGTGATTTCTCTCCTCCGCAGCGGCGCACCTCTCGCCTGCGGCCGTTGTCGCCGTCCATTTCTCGACCTGTCAAATAGCTCTCTCTGAGCGCGCGGACTGCACCGCACCGGCCCCGTCGCCGCCCACCTCTCCCCACCGCAGCCGCCAATCTCTTCCCACCGGCGCGTCGCCTATCTTTTCCTGCCTCCGCCACCGCCACCTACTATTCCCTGACGCCTCCCGTCTTTGCTGTCGCCTATCTGTCTACGCGGCCTACATCCTCTCGCTGTCGCGTACATCTCACAACCACCTCTTACCGTACCCCTCTCCCTGCCTCGATTGGGACGGCGGGGGGCGTTGGGGGACGGCGGGGGGCGTTGGGGGACGGCGGGGGGCGTTGGGGGACGGCGGGGGCAATGGCGTTGGCGACGGCGAGTCGGGTGCAGTGGAGGCGACGAGTGCAGCGGGGGCGGGGTACAGAGGTGGGCGTTGTCAGAGGAGCTTCTGCGCGAGACATCTGTTTCCCGGCACTTGGGCGCATCGATCCGCGCCCGTGAATAGCGATAAGTTCCCTGATTTCTTCATCACGTCTCCTGTGCTCCTCCGGGCGCCTTTCAAGAGCGGCTCCTTCGCGGACGGGCGGCGGTCCGCCCCCCGCCGCCCACCGGTCCGCGGCCCTCAGGCTGGAGGATATCGCCGCACAAAAGGAGCCGCCCCCGCCGCCGCCGCCGCCCCCACGCCGCTCCGGGCCGGCGCGTGCGCTCGGTTACTCATCCGTGAGTCTCTGCCCGCCCACCCGACGCGCGGAGCTCCGCGATGGTTCAGGCGCGGGTCGTAGCTGCACGATCCAAGCAACAGGCCAAGAAAACCATTTTTATTTTTTAATGATGCGTTATTGCTCGTTATTTTCTGCGATGCTGATTTCAGGATTCACTGCACAACTTACCTGGATCGAGAGGATTGTGGTTACGTGGCATATATAAGTTGAATAATGCAGTGGCGAATATTGAACATTATTTTAAGTATACCGCACTTTAGGTTTTGTTTTTTCGTATTTCCTATCGCGTCAACTGCTTTGGTCATTAGTCCCGTTAGTGTAGTGCATGTTTTTTCTTGGGAGATGGCGGTGATCTTCCCCCGCTGGATGGCGAGATCCGGCGCCGACCTACCGTCGGCTAGTGGGGTTTCCCCCTAACCAGGACTCTCCCACCAGGGGGGCACCGCCCCAGTCGGGACAAGCTCTAAGCTCCGTCCGGTCTCCCGGAATATGTGGTAGTGTAGTGCATGTTAGTGTAAGTGTGTGTGTGTGAGGGGAGAGGATAGGACAAGGAAGAGACGGACAGATCGCGCGCGGTCCGTGGCCCGTTTGTTAGGGTACTGCTCCGGCATTCGCCTGGTGTTGATCGGAGAAACCACGGAAAACTACCGATGAGAGCAGCCGGCCGCTAGAATTCTCCTCCAGACAGCAGCTGAATTCGACCTAGCTGAAAAGCTAGAGTCGAAAATCCTGCCACCGCCGCACTTTAGGGAAGCTACCTCTACCGTTGTCTATACTATGAAATTCTATCCTTAATAATTGTTCTATAGGACAATTATACAAACCACTAACTTCTGGATCATTGATACACTCCATTTTTACAAAAAACGTGAGAGAAGCGTAACTTACTCACGATCAGAGAAGGACTGTTCACCGCAATATTTTGCGGTGCTTACCGACCGTCCTGACGCGCATCCTCCCCTCCCCGTCCTTGAAACATGAGGAGCTCTAGGTTATCGCGGCTGGCATGCGGTACCTTCTGCGCTAAGGAATTCTCTGGACAGCATTGAGAACTGTTTGAAACTTCTCACTCTAACGCACTTCACATTGCTTATGGATGCGGAAGACTGACTGGCTCGCGGTGAGCAAAACAGTTATTTTTTCGCATCTGTTTTAAAGCTTTCAAAATCTCAACACCTTTTTAGAGGATTATCAAACTTACGAAATATTTATTATACACTTCGAATTTCCAGGTAAACCGGTGGTATACGCGGTGTATCGGAGAATTCTCCACTAGAATGATGCTACGTGTTCTTTTTGGAGGGAATTATGAGAGAGACGTATGAAAATTTAAACCGAGTCAAGTTAACATCTAGTTAATTAGTAAATACGTAAGTCTGAATCATTAAAAGTAGATAAAAAAAATGAAATCTTGTTTGTATGTAATTTGATTCTAATGATCGAGCAGCGACAAAAAGCCCGAACTCTTATAACGCCCTTGGTGCATAAATAAAACTATTTCTGCTGAAGCCTCTGTTTTGTAAGGTGAGGTGGGTAGCATTAACGTTAATGTTCTGCTTTGTTGTGTCATCTAAACAATCATCAATTTGACCATACAATCTGTCATGAAAGTATATGTTTTTTAAATAGTACTCAAATTGAACTCTTTGTAATATTCAATTATATTTTTAAATATTAGCATAGCTTTTATTATAATTTAATAAAATAGCATGTTTAATGCCTCACGAGGTAAACATTGTCAGCTCTATTTAGTTCCATGTTTGTGAAAACGTTTAATGTGTGAGAGTTGGATAGGTAACTAAAACGCACAAATATACTACAAAGCAATTTTAATGATTTTTCGACATTAATATTACTTTTCAGTGAAAATTTCTTTGGAAATCCAGTCTAATAAGTAAGAGTTTTAAGTATTTCACTTACTAACCATCACATGTGATAAGAAAAAAGTGCTTTTCTCTTTATAGTTTGTTGTGAAAGCTAAGAAAGAATATCATGTTTCATATTAATAATATCATAACATAACTTATGGTCATGTAATGTGGATTAATTGTCTACGCATGTATTTAATTTCAAAATAATAATCTTCATAAGGGAAATGTTACTTGCTTCACATAGTTAAGATAACGTGATTTAAGGTTTAAATTTAATTTCAATTTGATGAACATAAGGTTTCGAAATTTTAACTGCGAAAATTTGCGTCACAAAACACTTCAGACACTGGTTTTAGGTTAAAATTGTAATTAAATTCAAACAGCAGCTGTTCGTTATGTGTTAGAATAAAACATAAGTACAGGAACACGGCAACAAATACATTTTCCTAGGCTACAACTCGTGCAATATTTTTTTGTCGTAGAAATGCTTCAACTTTGGCAATGTTACTCCGCGAAACCTTACAATTGGATATTGCAAGTGTAATCAAAAACTAAAATAATATTTATTTTGTGACACTGATGTACTAGTTAAGTTTTATACATTGTAATATCAAAACACAAATAAGTCCGTAAATATGTTTGAAAATTCTTCTGGAGCTTTGAGTGTTAAGTGGAATGTTATTCATTAAGTTTCTTTTGATCCATTAAACAATATTCTAAGAAAGTTTCTTGCTTTGCTTGTACATGGATTGTATCCTTTCTTTTTTGTCCGCCACTCACTCCCGCAGAAATCACACAAAATGTGTTCTGTTTTTGTCGTTAAATAAATTGTAAATAAACTCGGGTGGGGTAAGGGAAGTTATCTCAGAAAATCTATTCTACGTACTAATACAAAACGTATTACATTCCCAAATTCACACCTCTTTAGCTTAAACTCTTGTTAAGCCCTGGCGATTAATTGATTCAATTGTTACAGTAATTAAAGAATGGGATGTTTTAGTTGAAGCTACAGAAAAATGAGGGTTAATTATTGTCACAGCAAAAACATTTTTCATTATATTTGCTGCTACTTAATACACAACATGAATGCCAGTAAGAGTGAATCAACAATTCATTTTATCTCATGTGAACTATGATAAAACTGCTTCAGGCAATTTTTGTTTCCATTCATACTCGATTTGTTATCATATCTTGTTATTTTCCACATTTTTCATGTATCCATTTTCTCGGAATTCAGGAAATTTGTTGTAGCAAACACTTATCTCAAAGTAATATTTCACAAATCAACTATTACACATACGAGTACTCTAAAAAAGTACGACTTCCATGGCTCCCACGACTCCCTCTTCTCATGTGGGATATGAACACTACGTAGGTAATACATTGCGAGCATGACGTAAGAAATGTATCACGATTACAAATTGAATATGACAACAATTGTAGATGTTTCGATTGTCGTACGACCAGATGGTTAGTAATTATTTCTTTTCTTCGCACTTTGAATAAGAGTATTTTGAATTAAAATTATTTCTTTTCTTCGGAAATTGTCAGTTTTCTTTCACTTTTAATCCTTGTTAAATTGACATTTCATCTCATACCTTTCAGGGGGCAAGAATGTGAAGAGAATATTTACAAATTTTAATAGTTTTTAAATGTGTTCAATGTAGTAGCTACACTAATTTGAAAGAGCGCAATCTGCACATTATTTAAGTAGACAGAGAAAACTAAAAACTCAGCAAAAACAACAACAAAAAAAACCACTATTGATCACGTGGGCATATCAAGGAACCTCTATGTCTGGAATGTCGAAATGGATGATGAGACTCATGACAGTTCCATACGCTCGGCATTACAGAAATAAAAGGACTTTGACAAAGCTGTCAACCTCCCTGGCATACTGAGCACATACATATGTCCTTATCCGGGTGTTCTGACGGTTGAATAGCAGCTTGACTAATGCGGAAAAGGATCAGTGTTGTATGAAATGTTTTTCTATTACGCACGTGAGTATATCTGTGAGTTGAATACGATTATTTCTGCAAAATTAAAAGTTAGATTATGATAAGATGAAACATAACAAATTGGTTATTCAGGTATGAAACAATTTTTTGAGTATAAAATTGTAAAGAATGACTAATTATCTGCCTTATCAAAATAATTTTTTAACATTCAAAGATGTTTCTGTTGAAAAATAAATAAAATTTACAAATATAAAATATTTTAGGACTACCCGCGTTTAAGATGCTAACGCGTTTTAGCTTTGTGACTCTCAGCTTCGTAATTTTTTATTTCTCTTCACCCCGTTTTCATATTAAAATAGTTGTTTCTGCTACAAACTTATTGAGTCGACTGAATGTCTAGACGAGATCAAAATCCACCTGTGTTAACCGGAGGTTTCGTGATGCGTAAGGGCTGAATTGCGATTTGCTAGAATTTGTTACGATTGGAATGTTTAAATTTTGTAGGAGTTGTAACTCGCGAAAAAGAAAAGTTGAGGCAAGAATCGGCATGGATCGTCGGTTACCATTCACATGGGGTTGTCGAGAGGAGAACTGGGTTGAGTTGGCTAGAGGATGGACGTCTGAGTGTAGGCCTCTTGAATATCCACGTGACATCAACTAGATAAAACCGAAATAGTAGCGATTTGGGAAAGATTAGACAAGACCCTAATAGTAGCGAAACCTTGGGGAAGGAGATTCCCAAGTGGAAACGGAGAAGGTAAAATTGTCGATTGATCCGTGATGTATGATTCGTGAACAATAAACTTGTTTTGTGTTCAGAATGTGATGTGTTATTATTTGAACTACCTCAAGAGAGAAGTCAACTGATAGCGACGTTTGGTGAGTGGTACTACAGCTGAAACTGAGTTGTTTGCATTACGAACGGTTGCTGGTGCTTCATGTGCATACACTGTTGCGCGTACGTAAGTTTAACAGGAACTGAATAATTTATTACTCACATCACGAACTCACAACAATTCTCTCTTAGTTATTTCTTAGCGTGGACGTTTAATGTCTCAGATACTTGCAGAATTCAGATTGCAGGTCTGTGACTGAAATACGAAGTCGTTGAGAAGTAAATTGATCCGATTGCTCACCAGTGGTGAAAGTGGCCTGGCGCTTGGAGCTCACAATTCAGGATTCAGAGCATAGTGTAGAGCGTTGAGGCTCAGTTGATCTAAGGGATTGCGTATTTAAAGAATTTTAAGGATATTATTTAGAAGTTTCCCAGAAGGTAGAATTTAATTGAATAACTAACTTGTCCGCACCACACAATTTAAATAAATAAAATAGAACTGAAATTGTGTAATTATGCATATATGGTCCTCTGAATATTTTCAGACAGTGAAATTTTTCATAAGAAATTGAGAAAATCTCATTAAATATTATTATTATTATTATTATTATTATTATTATTATTATTTTAGGAATGTTATTGTTTCTTTTTTGGTTTCAAAATCGTTCAAACATACCCTTGATACACTTGACATATTTGACTATAAGAAATTTTCTCAATGTCCTACAAAAAATTTGACTGTCTAAAATATATAGAGGACCATAACGCATAATTATTTGCTAATAGTTTTTCAACTCTAATTCTTCTGTTTCAAGACGCGTTCAATACTCGCATGCCGTTCGGCAATAAACACGAATTTCAGTGCAAGTTACGCTGTGAACATGAGTCACAATGGTCCAAGAATTTAGAAATTAGATATGCATTACTATGTGTGCTATTGATTTTGAAATAATTGTAATATAAATTATTAAATTTTTATTACACAATATAATGAAAAGTCGAAGTCAGAAAATGTTAGTGTTATGTAACATTTCAATTTGTTCGTTATAAATTTTAAAGAAAATTACTCTGAGAATCGCAAGTCTATAAGTAAATTCATCTGTAGTGCCAACACTTTCTTTCTCTTTTTGCATCAAAATCGTTCAAAAATACACTTGGTACTTTGCTTGACAAATTTTACTATTACTGAAAGTGAGTCGATGTGGTATTCAAATCTTTCTTTATATCAACGATTTGAAATTTTTCAGCCATAATGCACTTGAACAACTATGTTTTGAAATTCATGAAGATGGGAAATGTTCAAATATGAATATTTTCCCATTATTGCGTTATGATTATTCTTTGAAGTTTTCAGAGTGTTAGAGAACGTCAAAACCCTTAGAGAACTAAAAATAAACAAATCATTGTAAATGGTTTCTTTTCTATTATATATACCCTTCCTTTTCTATGCAGTGGCCTACGCTCATCCATTTTAAGCCAATATTTCTGTTTCTTGACGCTCTTCATGGAATAACTTTACTGCCGATTGCACAGTTTTAATATCTAGAAAAGTTACGCAAACCAGAAAAGATATTTGCATTTCTAAATCAATTAAATGTAAATTTTCTTTCGTCGAATACATCGCTATGCAAATTTTAAAATATTGCCTGATAACTGACGCAATGGAAGTCAACATGATCACACGCCAGATGGATGAATATATTATAATCGTCGTCGTCATCGAATTATAAAAGAATGCTTCTTGTATTTTAAAGATAAGTCACGGTCTCAAAAATACATTCCACTTTTGGGAGAGTTACGGGAATATCAACCCACTCCGAAGTGCTCTTTATTGAATTTTCGTCACGATTCTACATATTATTTCTGTTTTTTCCCCCGTAAGTATAGAAGAAATGGTGCCAATCTTCTTGGTGCGAAAGGCGGCAGAGTCAGGAAAGGGAAAAGATAAAGAAGATGATTATGGCACTGAAAGTGAAGATGAAATCCATGAAAAAAGCATGAATTTGTTTAAAAAAAGTATTAAGTTGTCGTTGAAAAAGATGATGAAAGAAGATACGAATGAAAAGGTCGAGAGAACGATTATGAAGAAGTTGCCCGAATGTTATCCGGCTAGTTTTTAAATCAATTAAATGCTAGCGCATTTTGCAAATGAGAACAAATAAAAATACATTTAAAGACACGATCTTGGACCTTCAGAAATGGAACACAAATTACGAAAGCAAACCACTACCTACAGAATTATTACGAAATAGTAATCTACATATTTGATTTCGCCCTCCTTCGTTATTTATCTCTTTACTTTTAGAAACATTCTTTTCTTCGTCATTCTATTCGACCATGATATGGGATCTCGATCAGCGTTATTCCAAGATTACTTACTCGCTCGCATGACATTTTAATAATACGCACATGAATACCCCTACAGGCCCACCAGTTGATTGCCCACATGAAGCCAAATCTGGAGGTGGTTTGCCCAGCTGGATGGAGCTTCGGGCCGACTGCGCAGAGCTCCTTGCCGTGCGCCCCGATTCCTTCGCCTCCACCGCTTTCAATTTCTAAGGCGCAGCTGGACTCCGTGTAATTGGGTTTGGCGACGGAGGGAAACGAAGCCGAGCCCTGCAGACGTCTGCTCCGGCGTAATTTAGCCCAAATCTAGTTTATGGAACTTGTTAGCGTCCGAAGAGGTTGTCGCGCGTCGGCGTCCGCGCGTGGGGTGTGACGGGCGGAGAGGGGCGGGACCGGGCGGAGCGGGGCGGGGTGGAGGGGGGCGGAGAGGAGTCGAGAGGGGCGGAGCGGGGCGGGGGGGAGGGGGGCGGAGCGGGGCGGGCGGGGCGGAGCGGGCGGAGCGGAGCGGGGCGGAGCGGGGCGGAGCGGAGCGGGGCGGAGCGGGGCGGAGCGGGGCGGAGCGGGGCGGAGCGCGGGCGGGGCAGAGCGGGGCGGGGCGTCGCGGCGAGGGAAGGGCGGGACGGGACGGGACGGTAGGGCGTTGTGGAGCTGGGCGGGGTGGGAGGGGACAGGACGGGACGGGACGGTAGGGCGTTGTGGAGCTGGGCGAGGCGGGGCGGGACGGGACGGGACGGTAGGGCGTTGTGGAGCTGGGCGGGGCGGGACGGGACGGGACGGTAGGGGGGTTGGGGGGGGGGGGGGGGCTGACGAAGATAGGAGGGGGAGGCGGAGCGGAGTGGGCGAAACGTGTTGTTCGGAGCGGTGCTGTGCAAGGCGCGGGGTGGGGAGTGGAGGAAAGGGGGCGGGGCGGTTAGGGCGCAGCGCGGATGAAGCCCTTGAAGGAAGCGGTCCGGGTAATTCGCAGAGCTCTTGGAGGAAGCTTAGAGGCGCGTTAGCGGCCGGCCTAGGCGGGCAGACGCCGGCGGACGCGGACCCGCCCCTTCACTGTCTTCCTTCGATTGCTGGAGGATTACTCTTCACAGGCGGAGTTGCCAATTTGGTCTAACGAATGTGTATGTATACACTTCTGAAAAATATGAATAAGCTTCCGTGGTGGTAGCCGATATCTTGGGGTAATCCATTATAGGTATTGGGATAATCAAACCACAATAGTAAAAATAAATAATATATATTTATTTTATGCCAAAAAGTACCTTTCGGGAACAATATTTTCCCATCCTCAGTGGGTTTTGCCCAAGCAACGGGGATAACTCCTAAACATTTAAAATAAAACCGGATAAGATCCAGTGATGAACCACTAGGGTGGCCGGCATCTTGTAGAATAGTCATTGGGCGGGTTTCCACTTCCCACCGTTCTACAAGATAGCGGCCACCCTAGTGGTTCATCACTAGATCTTATCCGGTTTTATTTTAAATGTTTAGGAGTTATCCCTGTTACGAGCAAACCACTGAGATGAAAATATTGTTCCCAATACTTTGGGCATTATATATATATATATATATATATATATATATATATATATATAAAATTTATTTTTACTATTGTGGTTTGTTTATCCTAATACCTATAATGAATAAGCTTTCCCAAACAATCTTTCAATTTGCAAATGTGGAGAAGATGGAAGGATGCGCGATTTATATATTGCTGAAAAGTTGGGGATCCTGTTTTTACTGGAATTTGAAAATAATTCTTAAGGATAAGTATTCCAATGAAAGAAACACCACCTTCTTCGTACAATGTTATTTATGGTTTAATACTTTTGATAAATTTTTCCCTTTGAGAATGGATTATTTCTGAGATAAAAGCTTTTATTGTGTACGAGTGTCTACTTGTATTAAAGGTCATATGTCATCTTTAAACGTTATGAAGTTTGTGCTTTCTAGATGTGAAGTCTGGATTTCAGGATTTCATTATATTGCAATCTTTCTGTATTATATCAACATTATTCATCCAGCAAGCAAATTATCAACTTAGGAACGGTGGCTACATAGATAGAAGATAGCATGTAGGAGTTATTAAGAGTTGAGATGGAAATAATAATAATAAATTTGAAATTTTTGTTTTTTATCTTGCTTACTAAAACTTTTCATGAAATGCATGATTATAATTGTATTACAACAATAAAACATTTTTGTGGTATTGTTATAATATTATTTAATAGTATATCCAAAGTACCTTATTACTACATCTCCCGTTAACTGTACAGACTGGATTGTTATAATTACACTAAACTGTATTTTTATTATAACTAGAGTTTGATTAGTTAAATTTACAATAATTCGAAAATATTTAATAATTTTATTTTTATTGATATACATCTTCATTTTTTTTTATGATAAATTTAATTTTGTTTTTAAATAAAATTTTCTGCATTGTATTTTTCATCGACTTCAAGTTTAGCGACTCACATTTCGATCTTTGTGACACTCTCGTTGGGATACTGTGGGAACGGGTTTCCTCCACTGTTACGTACAGCTCGTATTGCCCGTGGGTTCCTATTTGTAATGCTAATTTGGAAACCTCCATTGGGGATAGCTGCATCGAGACTTACGAGGCTTTCGCTCCGGTTCTCATCTAATCAAAACCGACTGATGACATTGCGAAGGGTATCTGAATTCTATCGTGTTACCTATTATGTTCCGCTTGACTGAAAGAATGAATGCAACCAATATCTGCAAGATAATTCTAGCGGCTGACTGCTCTGATCGGTACCCTTCCGTGGTTTCTCCAAACAATCCTGGCGAATACCAGAACGATACCGTAACAAGTCGGTCACGAACCGCGCGAGACTTTTCGTTCCTCTTCCTCTCCTCCTCCTCTCTCTCTCTCTCTCTCTCTCTCTCTCTCTCCTCTCTCTCTCTCTCTCTCACTCTCTCTCTCTCTCTCTCTCTCACACACACACACACACACATGAGCTACACTACCAAACATGTCGGGAGATCAGTCGGGAGCATAGACATTTACTTGGCTAGACTGGAGAGATGACTCAGGGCATCACCTGAGTCACTTCAATGACATTAGTTCGAGCTCGACGGTGGCAGGATTTTGACACTAGCTTGTCAGCTAGGTCGAACTCAGTCACTGTATGGAGGAGAATGCTAGCGGCCAGCTGCTCTGATCGGTAGGCATCAGACCTTTTGCCCACCCATTTGAAACGCACGCGTGTCATGGAGACATGAAGTACCCAATACATCAGTAGAGTTCGCTCTGATCGTCGTACCGTTTCCCCGCTTCAGAACGGCTAGCGACAAGGTCTTTTTCACGAACAGAACGATGGCTGGAATGGTGAGCAGTCTCGGTAAAGATTGTTACCCACGTTCTGCAAGATAATCGCAATCGAAAGCCACGACTCCAGAAAAAGGAGGTAATCAAACTTATCATGCTTGTGTATTAAATGAAATGAAACTAATTTTCGAAGAAATGTGGTAGTAACGTTTGAAACACGTTAAGATGGAAGCAGCAGATGCAGGAGGCCTTGTGAGAAGAGACGTGGAAACTTCTTTATTTTTCTTCTCTATCTTATCCAGTTTTTTATGGTCTTGTTACTTATTATATATTGTATTTACATCTTGGCATCAATATCAATTTTCGGATACATGCACTGTATTCGAATTTGGAGTTCGGAAGCAAAAGAGAAGGAGACTGGGAGAGTGTACCGTACACGACACAACCGATTTCTTCCCTGTTGGCTTCCGAGTAAGATCGTAGCTGTTAGAATTAAATATAGTATCCAAAAGTAAAGTAGGACGGACTCTTACGAGTTACTGAAAGGAGTTGATATTTTCAACTAAAATCCAATTACGACCAGTACATGTAATGAAGCAAGTGAATCGATCTTTCATCGTTCATGAAGCCATTAACTAAACAGTGTAGTGAAAGTGTAAGTCATTTGAGTTATTGTTTAGATTGATTATGTAAATAGGATTAATTATGTAAAAAGGAGAGGACGGAAAATTGAATGATGTTAAAGAACACCCACCAAAGATTTCACAGGATTGTTTAATTATATCTTTGGGTTTGTGGGCAAGATATTAGATTGTTTCATTACATCTCTGGATTTGTATATAGGATTGTAAGTGAAGTTTTTGGTAGGAATTTAAAGTGGATGAGGCAAATTTATTCAAAGAAATTTGAAACAAAGAATGTTCTCACTTATTCAAGGAAATGATGGCTTCTATAATTGCAAATTTTTAATTTATGGTATAAATATTACTACATACCAATTACTGAAGGCGAGAAAGTACGTAGTTTTAGCACAACTAGTTTCTTCATACAAAATAGTTTCCATTATTATGAAACTCCATTTTTAGGAAATTAGAGGAGAAAACCACACCATTTTCGAAAAATTGTACATTACAGTATTGAAAGATCTGTCTTTGAAAATTGGTTTTATGGAAGGTAAATATCTGATCTTTAATACTGATATTGTAGGAAGACGCTGAAAAATTTTAAATTTCGCCATTTTCCAAAAATTATGAATTTTAAAGAATGAGTTTGGGAAATCTTTTATACATCCATTACACCCATCCACTTTTATACCTCCATTCACACTTTCCAAAGACTGGCTTTAATAAAAAATTTGGAGCCATTTTTGGGAAATTTTGAAAATTTATATGCAGCATCTTATAAAACACCCCCAAATAAAAAAAATATCCGTTTCAAACTCACGGTGCCTCCTTCGAATTGATCGGGGATATCAGTGTAGAGAAATTCGCCTGAAAGTTTTAGGCGCTAACATGGACGGACGGACGGACGGACGGACGAACGAACGGACTTAGGCCGTCAATCAATTTTTCGGTATCAAGAATCCACAAACCGCGGATTCTGACTACACGTGTTAGAGGAAGTAATTTACTATATACATGAATAAAAATTATCCCCTTATTCGTTACGCAGGTGCGGTAGTAAGAGTTTTTCGGTCGAAAAATTTGGAGGTTTCCCGGCGCACGATTACAATTCTTCTTCTTGCGAAGTAAGGGTGAGAAACTAAAACTATATTTTTATTGATACTTTTTCATGAAATTTCTATGCGTATGCAAAAGCCAGGTAAATGTATTATTTTTAAAAGTGCTTATTTTTCTGAACTCGCATAGCACAAATAAATTGGTTTAAATGAAAATACCTCCCGGAGCAGTGTCGATAAGCAAGTAATTAACTAATACGCATTGATCTACGCAAGGATTTCGTGGATCTGAATGCTGTCCTTCTTTCCACAATAAATTGTACTTTTCAATGATTGAATATTTAAAACGTCTATTGATTGATATTTTTGTGTTTCCGGGCGCGTCAACTGCTTTGGTAATTAGTCCCGTTAGTGCTGTGTATGTTCTTTTTTTCTCGGGCGATAGCGGTGATCTTCCCCCGCTGGATGGCGAGATCCGGCGCCGACCTACCGTCGGCTAGTGGGGTTTCCCCCTAACCTGGACTCTCCCACCAGCGGGGCATCGCCCCAGTCGGAACAAGCTCTAAGCTCAGGATATGCGGTCTCTCAGGATATGTGGTAGTGTAGTGTTTGTTAGTGTAAGTGTGTGTGTGTGTGTAAGGGGAGGATAGGACAAGGAAGAGGAAGGACCGATCGCGCGCGGTTCGTGGCCCGTTTGTTAGGATACTGCTCCGGCATTCACCTGGTGTTGATCGGAGAAACCACGGAAAACTACCGATCAGAGCAGCCGGCCGCTAGGATTCTCCTCCAGACAGCGACTGAATTCGACCTAGCTGAAAAGCTAGTGTCGAAAATCCTACCGCCGTCAGGACTCGAACCTATGACCTCCCGGTCAGAGTAGCTGCAGTTACATCAATTGATGCACTGAGCCACCGCTCCCGGTCACAGTCTTGGCATTTCTAAGCAATTTTCCTAATGGAATCGAAAAAGAAAAAAGAAAAGAATACAAACAATTCGCACCTTACCAGAGGAGTGTGTTCCCTATAAATGCTTTTCAGTTAGCTTTGTCAATTAGTAAAAATTTAAATTAGCCTTAATTCCATCACTAAAGTCAAAATTTCAAGTGAACATTTATAATAAAAATCCAATTAAATAGAGTACCTTCGTGAATTTTACCCTCGTTAGCAGAAAACTCGACTTCTAATTCCAAAAGCGGCAGAACGATAGAATTTTCGTATTCAATTTTTATGTTAAACTAGCAGAAGTTTCTCACGTTCTCTACATTTACTATAGTAATCAGTTATAGTAAATAGGTATTTACTATAGCAATCGTCTACTTGATTGGAAGAGCAATGACTTCTACCTATACTCCGTTTTAATGAGTTCCACTCCAAGGCCAGGAGCTGGAAGGAGAGGGGGACTTAGTCATCCAATCGAGAGTTCCAATACCACCAATATAAGTGGTAACAATGCACCCGATTGGATGACAGTGTCCCCCTCTGCTTTCAGCTCGTGACCTTGAAGTGACACTATGTTTAAATCGGAGTATACATTGCATCTCCGCCCTGGCATGGCCTGCACAGCGCCGAAATTGCTTATTCCACCTTGCTCTTTCCCAGCCGTCCATGCCATGCACTGTCTCGCCCGACCTCGCCTCTGCCCGCCCTTCCCTGGCCGCTACGACTGCGTTGCCACTGTTACAACCACCGTCGTTGTTACAGGCAGCTGTAGAAAGACTCATCATTGCCTACACGCGTCAATCTTTGAGTTATTCAACTGCATTTACTCAACGCTTAATGACGTTCTTGGAATGAATCAAAAAGGGATTTACAAAAAACATAGAAAAAATATGTGTTGAAAGAAGTTTCCTTATCCGTTATGTAATTTGTGCGAAATACTGAAAGAGCGCTCAGACAGAAATTATTCTCTGGTTTTGAAGGTCACGTGTAGAAAATGTTATTAAGACCTGAATACAACTGCAGATTTGCATGAAAAAGCATTATTCTCTATTATAAGAAAATAATAATTTAAAATGAGTAACCAAAGTAATGCTCGTCAAAATATCGTCCAGTGACAATACTTTGAAATGGTGAAGCCTTTCCAGAGGATTTCCCTTACAGACAGACAACGTAGCTGTAAAATCTTAGAATGGGATTTTATATAGTGTAAATAGCCATGTGCGATTATAAGAAGGGAGTTGCTTTCATATCACAGACATTCCAATGTTAATTATATTCAGTTTCAAACGAAAGAGGATGCCAAAGGGACACATTTTTATCTTTAGCATTTGCACAAAAGTATCAAATCCACAAAAATTTACACGGTTGTTGTAGTTTAGCTGAAATTAAACTAACTGAAAAGAACAACTTAAGAATCATAATTTGAGTAGATTTCGATTTTATGCCAGAAAAAGAACTTAAAACAAGTCTGTAATTTTTTACTCCGTGGCTTCTAATGCAATAATGTTCAAAAGAAGTAAATTCTAGTGACAGCCCACATTGGACTGCAGTCGACACACAAAATTATTGCTGCTCTATTAGTTTCTAAAATACTATTGTCTTTAACTTCATGTATCGTCTTAATATTTAGATTGTAAAGAATATTTTGTAAGTTTTTGAGGTGGTTTCTGCAAGTTTAATTAGTAGTTAGTCGTTTCTTACAGAATGAATTATTGTCTATAATATTCGCTCTCTTAATGCAATAACAATAATGTTTTTACGGTTAAATGAAATATGATTTTAAGCGCTTATTTCACCTTTCATAGAATTTAATAGGCAGGTAAAACTTCACAATGAAAATGTTGGATAGGACAGGGCCATTTGGTCGACTATGGGCTGACAGTTTTTAATTTCTATTGTTCGAACATCACTGTGACATTGTATTTGATACGGGAAGATGTGGCTTAGGGTGTCAACTAATGTCATTGCAATGCATCTGTCCAGGAGGTCGTAGGTTCGAGTCCTGACGGTGGCAGGATTTTCGAAATTAGTGAGATAGCTAGGTTGAGTTCAGTCTCATCAATCCATCAATCAATAGGTTAAAGATCTCGTGGCAATAACATGCTATGCCACTATACGAAGTTTTGAGAAAAAGGAAAGTAAAGGTTTAAAATTTCTATAAATAAGTAAGATAAAGCCATGCAATTTATTTTTCACAATCTATCAACATTCAGAAGATGAAAAATAATGTCCGAATATGTAATATGTCCAATAATACGGACGTGAACTAAACCGATATACACTAATAATCTCAATTTCATCATAAATGTGGCATAGCATGTTATTACCCCAAGGTCTTAAATTTTTTTGCTTCAAATTAAATTAGTGATAGCTATTATGAAATCCCTTGAATTGCACTTATACGAGTTGTACAAATCAAATAATAAATAAGATAAGCTGAAATCGTGAAAAATAATGTATAAAAGTATATTTTCAAATTGCGAAAAAAATACATCTCGTTCTCCATATGTCATTCAACCCTCCTGATTCCCAAGACAGTGATATTTTTAATCAGTTTTTGCAGTTTCATCAGTGATATTTTTAACAGTGATATATTTACTCATATTTCCAATGTTTGCTTGAATTTTCAAGCAGAAATTCGGTAATCGCATAAGCCTAATGGAACGGCTTAATGTTGTATTCAGCAGTAATCAAAATAGTGTAAATTTGAAAACTGTTTCCTGAAGCTTTTTCAGATAATTTTTTGACACACCTAAGTATTCCATGCAATAATACGCTTATTATATTTGAGCTTTGAACTTGCAATACCAGCAAGCGATTGACATAATGTTGGAGTAAACGTTTCCATTAACCGTACAGCAGATTCTGACCTACTAACAGGAAAGGGATCATTTCACACGCCGTGGGTTTGGCCGGTATTACACTGTAAAATATATTTGTCAAAGATCTTTTATAAAAGAAATATGACAAAGTAATGGCAAATATTTTATAAAATATTTCTTTCATAAACTTTCTTGGATGAAATGTAGTCTGCAGCGTCCAAGTTTTATCACACATTTGGTAACATGGCGTCCGATATGGGGGTATTGCTTCAACCAAAGTTATAATTGCAGAGTGCGAGCAATTAGAATGTTGATATAATACTGTCCATCCGGTCTACAAAAGTAAAAACAAACGAATTGACGCTCATAGGACACATTTTCCCGAGAAGTGGAATATAAGGGATTTGGAAAATGCCCACTTCAGAAAGATAATTTTTTTAAACTTCCAAATCAGGGGACTCAATTTCGAAAGGAGGAGGAACAACAAAGAAAATTAAATGTTTCCTCATCCATCCTCAAATAGTTCTTCATTTCGAAGTTCTTTAACTAATGCTTTACAATGTGCATCCATAACCTCACCATAGCGTTATTCTAAGGCCTCACCCTAAACGTTTCCTCTTTACTCTTTCCTTCATCAGCATTAAACAGATTAGTTATTATAAAACATAAAGTAGCACAAACAATTATATGCGCGTCATCCATTGTAAATCGTGAGCAAAATTAGTACATTAAATATTGGACAAAATGTAATACGTTCGCCAAATTTTTTTGTCAAAGTTCTCTCGTCAAAGTTCAAAGAACTTCCACAAAGTTCTGCATCAAAGATATAAGTCAAATATCTTTTATAGTGTAATGCCGGCCTTTCAGTGACTATCACAGTGCCAGACTGGGCGGTGTTTCCCTAGAATCACGGCTAGTCGCCACCATAGCCTGCCTCGGTTAGCAATGTGCATCCACCAATTACGAACGGCGGGCGAAGGCGTAGGGTTCGCGATCGGAAACTTCGACAGAGTGCCGACGAAGCGCCATGGAGTTTGCATCGTATCCGCGTGTTTACCACCTCGTGCGTAAAGTTTCGCCACCGCCATCGCCCCCTCTTTCCTTAATTTTCCCCCTCCTTAATTTTGAACATCGATGTTTCGCAACACTGATGTTTTGTTGTTGATGTCGCATCACTAGACCGGGAGCGGTAGCTCAGTGCATCAACTGATGTCACTGCAGCGCCTCTGACTGGGAGGTCCTAGATTCGAGTCCTGCCGGTGGCAGGATTTTCAGCTAGGTCGAATTCAGTTGCTGTCTGGAGGAGAATTCTAGCGGTCGGCTGCTCTGATCGGTAGTTTTCCGTGGTTTCTCCGATTTACACCAGGCAAATGCCGGAGCAGAACTTTACCAAACGGGCCACGAACTGCGCGCGATCTGTCCTTCCTCTTCCTTGTCCTATCCTCTCCCCTTACACTCACACCTACACTAACATGCACTACACTACCACACATTCTGGGAGGCCGGTCGGGAGGTTAAGGCTTGTCCCGGCTGCGGCGGTGCCCCGCTGGTGGGAGAGTCCTGGTTAGGGGGAAACCCCACTAGCCGACGGTAGGTCGGCGCTGGATCTCGCCATCCAGCGGGGGAAGATCACAGCCAGCTCCCGCGAAAACATGCACTACACTAACGGGACTAATGACCAAAGCCGTTGACACGCCCAGAAACACGAAAAAATCAATTAATCAATCGCAACACTAGCCGTAATAAACCACCGACCCACCACCATCACAATTGCCGTTACTACCGCCACCGTCGTGTCCGCAAAGGAGGAGGCAGCGGTGGCGGCGGCGGCGACGCCAGCGCTCGCGTTGTTCACTGGGGGTACGATTCATTGCACGCGCAGTTTTCGTTTGCCCTTGTTTGCGTTCGGCGGAAAGAAGGCGCCGGAGCGTGCAGCGGTCGGGGGAGGCGAGTGCGGGCAGCCGAGGCGAATGCGGTCCAATGCACGCGTGCGCGTTGCGACGGCCCTGGAATTTTGCAGGAGGTGAGGGTCCCTCGTGGACTGTATGGCTTTGTAATAGGCGCGGGTTAAGCATAATATCCGCGCGCAATGTACGGTATTAAAATTTCATCTGTTTCTTCATTTGCTGACCACCATTAGAGGCGCTCAGGTTAATAATGGCAGATCCCACCCAACCTCGTAGTTTTAGGTTGAAGTATTTATTTATTTATTTACCCAAAAAACAGTCGAAAACTGTATGTGACGTGTGGGGGAGAAAATCATCTGCGCACGCTTTCTTGAGTTTCAGAGTTCCTTTCCCAACAATTTAACTATTAATAGTTGAAAGATGAAAGAAATAATAATAATAATATTAATATTAATAATAATAATAATTATTATTATAAACAAATTTAAAAAAGCGAGGGATCAACATTTCAAAAACTAGATATTTTCGTTGCCAAATTATAGAAAACTTATTTTTAACGGTAAAGGAACAAACAGATTTGAATTTTGTGTATTGTTTACAAAATAGAAACTCACCCTAAGCTCTACTACCACAAGTATGGTGAAAAACTCCTGCTATATCATATGTTGGAATATAAAATGAATTGGGATATGGCAAAACCCTCAAATTCCACCGTCCACAAAAGATCCGTTGTGAAAGTGAAAGTGAACGAGAACAGAAAAAGTCAATTTTCTCATAACGAACTTCGTTTGAGATTTGCCTTTATTACTTTCAGCGCCTCATTTGATCTATTTTGCAATTTATATACTTATTTCAAGGAGTTTTTCGTGGAGGATTACAATGGCGAAGTCATTATAGAAGATATGATCTGTATATGATGGAATATGAACAAAATATATTTTTTTTGATTTAAAATTTTTCCTTTTAATGAATCTGATACATAAAGTAAAATATTTAAGCAAGGAAAGACACGTTTGTTCGAAGTGATTTGGTCTATTATTGTTTTAAGTAAACTACTAATTTCAAAGAATTTGTGACCCGCATGGAATATTGGAATTGGAAATGAATGTTGCAAGGTGATTTCAAATTCATGAACATACACAACGAATTGAATCGAAATGTTTTGAGACTTTGGAAATAAAATTGAATGGAAATGAAAATGATAATTGCATTTACAAATGGTATTCAAATAAATATGCCAAAATGTTAATGTTTCTTCTACCAGGTATATTGTTCAATAGCTTTCAAAGATTTCGATTGTACATTCTCTCAACTACCTTCATAATGTAGCCAGTTTAAAACTGAAATTAGGGAAGCATGTTTCTGTCCAGTCTTCAGACCCTTAGAGTTGTCAAGATTTTCAGTTTTGATATCCATATTATATCATGCACATAAATAGAAGGTTACCTATATTTAGTGAAGTGGACTGATCTACGGCAACTTTGAATGTCATTACTCTGAATTAAAATTCAATAATTATAACAATGTAGACGTTTACAATGAAACACAACCGCTCATAACATTAGACAACTAAAGAGCAAAACATGACAAGAAATGTAATCTCAGTAACAAAGAACAGAGTCTGAATTGTAAATATTCCATTTCGCGTAGCTTCTGCGCCAAGTAAAAATTACTAATGCATTTACGTCCGAACACAGAGTTACCTTAACGAGATACGTTTTAAGGAAAAGAAGAACGAAGAAAACTAATACAATTTATTTTGTCGACGTCCAAACGAGCTACATATTTGAAATACGTAACATAATTTTAAAATTACATACCAACGTTCCCTCGCAATTTTTTTTCTCTTGTATCCTCCTTTTCCGCAGCCGCGTCGAATTTTTACGAAGCGTGCGAAATATTCCGCGAAGCGGCCTGGCTGCCTTGGTTCTTATTCCGCGCTCGTTCACATCGTGTTGCACGGGAGATAACGTAACGAGCCATCTCGCTTTAAGGCCACCTTCGCTCAACGAGCAACGAAGGCAAGGCCACGGCAAGCGAGCGTTCCTCGCCCGTCCATGAATCTCACTCAGGTGACAATACATCACCACCAAGTCGGCTCCTCACTCAAAACGGGACGCTGTACGGTGAAAGGCTGATTTACGCGCGTTGTGGCGGTTTACCACAAAAACTTTTTGGGTGGAGGATGAGGCAGAAGGGGAGAGGGACCGGCTCGCGAATTACCTACCCACAATGTGACGCAAGTTTAAAATTCCATCCTGCAGCGCGGGAGCTTGAAAGATTGATAAGACGCCAGATGCAGGCGCGGAAGGCGGTGAGCGGGCGGAGGGCGGGGGGGGAGTAGCAAAGGAAGGGAGAGGGCGAAGGAGATGGTGGCAAAGACAAAGCCGGAAATACATATCTGTAAGACGCTATACTTGAAAGCTGAAGCGACTAGAAGAGGGGAGGGGAAGCTGGGCTAACTTGCCCCAGGCCCCGACTTAATTGGGCTCCCGTAAATGTATTCATTCCAAAGAAATAAAAAAAATTCATATCTAATTCAAATTTAACGCTAAATAACATTTCTGAAAAACGGAGAAATGAATTATGTTAATGAAATGGGGAAGGAGGGAATTTTTTGTTTGAAATTAAGGGCCCCTGTGGATCACTTGCCCCCAGACCAGTGGTTTTCTCTGGATGCCCCCTACTAAGCGAGATATTGCTAGAGGTCATGTGTCATCCACATAGATAGTTTTGGGTCATTTTATTTTTCGTTTAGTAATACAAAAATAATTTTGTTCGTAAAAGTATTTAGTGCACAGAGCTAGCCGGTATTGAAAATCCGCCCCGTCAAGACTGAAGCTCCAACACTTCACAGTAAACTATACTGCAGAAACAACTATGTTGCTACTGAGCCAACGCTGATTAAGATTGTATAAGTTTGAATGATTATTTTTTAAATTTATTTTTAAGAGTATATTAAAACTTAATGTCGCTTATCCTATTCTAGCTTCCATTTGCTTCGATCTTCCCAGACATTTTGTTGCACTCTTAGCTTGAGTTCGGCATCGTTCTAGTTACTGCATCCTTCCTGTCTGTCCTCGGTCTTGTTCTTCTTAATAATAATAATAATAATAATAATAATAATAATAATAATAATAATTATTATTATTATTATTATTATTATTATTATTATTATTATTATTATTATTATTATTATTATTATTTCAGCAGCGGTCCATGGATTATTTTTGACCACCTTTCTTCATCCATTCTACGCACGTCCCCATACTATCGTTGACATTTTACCTCTACAGTGTCTGAAATTGTAGTTCCTATGTTCAGTCTTGCTAACTCATCTCCATTTTTTTTCTGTCCTGAATCGTGAGCTGACATCAACGTTACCAATAACCCATTTCGGTTTTTTTCTTTGTTGCTTGTTGTTGTCCATACTTCTGCTCCATATGTGACAGTGCTCTCTACAATAGACTTGTATATCTTTATCTGCGTGTAGGGTGTTATTTGTGTCCATAACGTAGTGTACAGTGTTTTGTAACGTGTTTCGTTTTTCTTATTCTTTCAATAATTTCAGTTCATGTTCATCATTTTGGTAAACGTTACTCCAAGGTACTTAAAGCTATCAACTACTTTAGTAATTCCACCTTATAGAACCAAATTTTTGTTTACATTGTCAGCTACAATATATTCAGTTATAGAGATGCAGTAAAACTTGCTCAATGCACAGAACGTGCAGAAAACAGTCTATTGTGAACATAAATTGCAGTTCTCTCAAACATAAATTCTACAGTATTACATTGCATAATGCGAAAAAATACTGGTCACTTGAGATTGCGCATTGGGCACGTTTTACTGTCTTTATTTTTAGCCCCCATATCAGATTTTCTTCAAACAGCTTCCTCAAAATGTGATCTTCCCCCGCTGGATGGCGAGATCCGGCGCCGTCCGTCGACTAGCGGGGTTTTCACCAATCGAGTATCTTCAGCCGGGACAAGCTCTAAGCCTCCCGACCGGCTTCCAGGTTGCGTGGTATTGAAGTGCATATTAGCGTAAATGTGTGTGTAAGGGATGAGGATAGAACAAAGAAGAGGAAGGAAAGATCGCGCGCGGTCCGTGGCCCGTTTGTTAGGGTACTGCCCGGGCGTTCGCCTGATGTTGATAGGAGAAACCACAAAACTACCGCTACAATTCTCCTACAGACGACTGAATTCGACTTATCTGACAAGCTAGTGTCGAAAATCCTGTTGCCGTCGGGACTCGAACTTAGCACCTCCCAGTCAGAGGCACTGCAGTGACATCAGTTGATGCTCGGAGCCACCTCTCCCGGTGAATTAGTGCGAGAGAAAGATTCGAGGCAGGTTGCGTGCTCGAGGGGAAGGGACGTATCGATGGGCGTGGCTGCGGGTGCGGCGAGTGTGACAGAGGCGGCGGTCACGTCGGCGGCAGAAGCGCCGCGCGCAACAATGAAGGCCGGGCGTAAGTGGCGCGCCAAGCGGCGGGATGAAATATCACCTGGCCTTAGCTTCGGCCTTCGCTGGCAGCGCATGGTAAGTGGCTCATTCCCCACCGCAGCTGCACCGCCCCCGCCCCCGTCCCGGCCACGCGCATCGCAGCCACCGACCTCGCCACCGCCCCAGTTCCCATCCCGCCCCCCCTCCCGTCCCGCCCCCGTCAACCCATCGCCGCCACCTAGCTCGCCCCCGCCCCGCCATGCCTCTCCCCCGCCCCCGCTACCCGCATCGACGCCACCAACCTCGCCCCCGCCCAGCCGCGTTCCTACCCGTCCCGCCCCGCTCCATCCCGCCCCACCATCCGCATCGCCGCTACCTACCTCGCCCCGCTCCCGCCATCCGCTTCGCCACCTATCCCTCCCCCGCCCCGCCTCTCTCCATCCTCCGCTCGCCCGCGCCGCCTGCATCGTCGCTCCCGAAACGCACCCCTTCCTTCCACCCCTGTCTGCCGGCGGTGCGCGGCGCCCCGCGACAAAATGAGGTGGGGAAACACGGAGGTTCAGGTCACTCGCAATTAATGGATACACTTTGTCGTTCAAGAACAATCCCCAGGGCGTTCCCGTCCACTGGCGCCTTCCCCGCCGCCTGCCGCCACTTCCCCTCTGCGTGCCTCTGTCGCGCCCGAAATATATTCGCGGGGCGGCGCGCCGGCGGCGCTCGCGGTGGCGAGTGACCAAAGAAGAGACAGAGGGTGGGGCGTCGCAATTCAAGCCCGTCTCCGTGTTGCGGTGAACGGGTGCTGGTGTTCGTGGTGGTGGTGGTGGTGGTGGGAGGAGGCCAGGATGAAGTTTCGTTGAAAGCGATGGCCAGTCACAGACAGGGATGGTGGGAACGCCGGCGGGAGACGGGAACGGTAGGTGACGCAAGTTATGTTACTGATTGATTACTAGTGATTCCGAGCACGTTATCTGCTAAGGTCATCAGTCTCATTAGTTTAGTGCATGTATTTTATTCGGGAGGTGGCGAGATCTGGAGCCGACCTACCGTCGGGTAGCTCAGTGGATCAACTGATGTCACTGCAGCGCTTCTGACCGGGAGGTCCTAGGTTCGAGTCCTGACGGCGGCAGGATTTTCGACACTAGCTTTTCAACTAGGTCGAGTTCAGTCGCTGTCTTGAGGAGAAGTCTAGCGTCCGGCTGCTTTGATCGGTAGTTTTCCGTGGTTTCTCCGATCAACACCAGGCGAATGCCGGAGCAGTACCCTACCAAACGGGCCACGGTCCGCGCGCGATCTGTCCTTCCTCTTCCTTGTCCTATCCTCTCCCCTTACACACACTTACACTAACATGCACTTCACTACCACAATTCCGGGAGACCGGTCGGGAGCTCAGAGCTTCTCCCGGCTGGGGCGGTGCCCCACTGGTGGAGAGTCCTGGTTAGGGGGAAACCCCACTAGCCGACGGTAGGTCGGCGCCGGATCTCGCCATCTAGCGGGGGACGATCACCGCCATCTCGCGAGAAAAAAAAACATGCACTACACTGACGGGACTAATCACCAAAGCAGTTGACGCGCTCGGAAACACGAAAAAATCAATCAATCAACCTACCGTCGGCTAGCGAGGTTTTCTGTAACCAGATATCTCCCACAAGTGGGACACCGCCCCAGTCGGGACACACTCTACGCTCCTATCTGTGGTAGAGCAATACATACGAGTGTAAGTGTGTGTAAGGGATAGGAGAGGACATGGAATGGGAAGAAAAGATAGCTCGCGGTCCTTTGGGCCTTTGTTAGGGTACAGCTCCGGCATTCGCTTGGTACTGATATGAAAAATCAGGAAAATTACCAATCAAATCAGTCGGCCGCTAGAATTCTCCTCCAGACAGCTACAGAACTCGATCTAGCTATCTGGTTAGTGTCAAAAATTCTCCTACCGTCGGGACACGAACTCCAGGACCTCCCAGTCAGAGGCACTGCAGTGATATCAGTTGATGCCCGGAGCTACCTCACCCGGTAAGTTATGTTACTGAATTGAAGAATGAGAAAGGGTTATAACTAAAACTTTGGATAGTGTGGCAGGCATACTGCGGTTGTTGGAAGACGTGAAGAAGCACCGCGATGGGGAAATTACATCGTCAATTGATAGGAGCTGTCGGAAGTAGCAGGTCGACCGTGGTGATGGTAAGTGGAAGCTGCAAAGGCGGTGACTTACGTGGAATGCATGCTGACAAAGGGTAAACTGGAATGAAAAAGCATCCATGGTGAAGGGACCAGAAAGACAGAAGTGAGGTTGGGGATGGAATTATAATGAAAGAATGTTCGTAGACGACAATGAATGCGTGAACTAAGCTGGAAGTGAGGCAGGAAGCACAAAAGAATCTTTGAGGAGGACTAAGAGAAAGCTATTGTGAAGGAGGTAATTGTTTGTGATCAGGGTTGGGCAGTATTTAAATACTTTTATTTGAAATACGTATTTTAATTACATTTTGTATTTGAAAAACTGTATTATTGAGTTTTTTGGACATGTATTTTAAAGATACATTTAAATAGATTAAATAGATGTATTAAAAATAAATTTTTAAAATACTTTAAATAAATATGAAGATAAGGAGGATAGTTTCTTTTTGACTCTGCTAGTAAATGGACCTCATTGAAAAAAATATTTTCTGCTGATGCATTAGTATTTTCTTCATTTTTAAATGATAAATGTAAATCATTAAAAATGATGAACAATTATCCGGCAAGAAAAAAGCGTTTATTCCTCAAAACACTAGCTTATGTTCATCCGCATCAGTTCACAGACAGTTTTCCTTAGCGGGTTTGATACATTGTTCAACTAGGGATTTATTGTCTGATGATTATGTCTGAAAAACTAGTCGTTTTAAAAGGAAATATCGTGTATTTGAGTTACACATTTTTGATATAGTTTTATGTTTGAAAGTGTTTATACACAAGCACGCACACATACACACAGTTGGTTATGGTTCAGAAATGCATGACTGTCAATTAATAATTTATCGTAATTAACAATTATAATACATTGTTGCAATAATAAAGTTATAATATAAAATTATTGTATTTACTGTATTTCGAGTATTTGAAGTATTTTAAATACGTATGTATTTAACAATTCAAATGTATTTTGAGTATTTATTTAAATACTTATTTACAAAGTATTTTTGCGAAGTATTTAAATAATAAATTCTAATAACTTATAACTAAATTCTAAACAACCAATGTGAAGGAGACGTAGTAAGGAGGTGCGAACGGATGCGGCGCCAGGCGCCAGGACCGGAGCGGGGCTACTACAATATGGGTAGTTGGTAGACGAGGACGTAATCGCGGCCGAGTTCTCGGTGTCGACCGAGAGGAAATCGACGTGAAACAGGGGATTTCGTGTGGTAAGAGAAGTTACACGTAGGAAGGAGGAGCCAGAAAGGGATTTCGTAGATGTGCGAGAAATCTAAGGCTGTGGTGGTGGAGGTGTCTGTAATGCGGGTGAGGAAATGGTCGGAGGTTCAACATGCGAGCAGTTATAAGCGCGGGAAACGACTTTAACGGAGATACTGGTGGCGACGGAGAGTGGAATGAAATATAGTGTGAAGGTAATAATTCATGTGGTAAGATTTTTGGGAGAGGCGAAAACAACCGGTAAAAAGTGGCAGGGAATTGGGCAAATGCTGGAACGACGACGATGGTGAGCGAGACATAAGGTGGGGGGGAAAAAGGGGAAAGGAGGGGGAGGAGAGGAATAGGAGGGGGCAAGTGGGGCGAGGCAAGGGCGAACATATGGGTTCCCAAGGAAGAGTCTGCGGCAAAGGCCCCCGGCAGCGTTACGGGAGGCAGGAGGGGGGAGGAACGGGCTTCCCCAACTGCTCCTACCGGAGGGTAGGTAACTTTCACAAGTTGGCGGCCGTAGCTGTCCGAGTTTGGCGGCGTGTTCGCTTTTGAACGACTACGCGTGGGCGCCGGCGGTCGGTAGAGTTCCGCGGGCGCATGGGCGGGCGGGCGGCAGTCTGAGGAAGGGCGGGAGAGCATGTGGGCAGGCAGGCGCAAGGGATGCAGGGCGAGGCGTCAAAGGTGGCGGGTGTGGCGCATTGGGCGGGCGAGCACGTGGGTAGGCGGGCGCATGGGCAGGCGGCGGGGCGGGCAGGCGGCGGGCGGGCGGGCGGGGCGCGAGAAGGCAGGCAGCCGAGCGGTGAGCGGACGGAATTGGCGACCCGACGCTTGCCAGGCGTTGCCAGCACGGCGCGGCGGCAGTCCGGAGAAAGGGGCGTGGCCCGGGGAGGGCGGAGGCGAAGAAAGCGCGCGCGACGCGACGCGAGGCGAAGGCCAGCGAGAGGCTGCGAGCCGGCAGCGGCGCCGGAGCTAAGCGGCAATTAGCCGGAAATCCGAGCAGGGCGGATATCCGCGTGTTTGGAGAAGCGGGCGAGGGAGTGGGGGACCGCGTTTTGGGAAGCGGATCTGCGCGCACTTGAGAGTTTAAAAGCGGACGCTGCCCGGCGTGGGAAATGTAATAGTGACAATTTCGCGAATGATGCACTTGTGTTCTCGCGTTGAATCGTTTCATTTTCATATGTCCGCGCGCGTGCGTGAGAGAAGCGCCGTACGAGGGCACTTGAATCTCGAGATCCGCGCTTCTAGCGCCACTTCTTCCGCCTAGCCTGTTTGATTTATCTAAAGCTTTTTGCGAGCATCGAGCCGACCGTGAGCCTTTAAGTGCCGGTGAGAGAGAGGATCAGGGCTGGGCGAAGCCGCGCGGACGCAGCAGGTGAAAGAGGGAGAGAAGGGCGCAAGGGGTCGGAGAGGAAGGGCTTGAAAGATCTTACCAACACACCAAATGGGGTGGAAAGGGTAGGAAGGGCTGCATCATGGGAGATAAAATTTTATGGGGGGAGGGGACGGACGAAACGTTTCTTACACATAAATAATCCCATATATACTATCTCCAAAGTATGATAAAGAGAACCAGTTAGGAACAAAAAAGGTACCGAGAATAAACTGGAAGAATAGTTTACATTATTTTTGGGAACAAGAGGCATATCAGTAGAATAAATCCATATTTTTAACACGTTTTAAAATGTCATTTCAAGTAATATTAAATGTAACGTTCCATAGGTTACGAAGAGTACAAGAGTTTATAAGCGAGGTACTAAGATTTATTATTTAGTATTAATGAAATTGCATTATGCAAAGAAATTAATGTGAAACTATTATCTTCTTTTCACCAAGTTAATTTTCTTTCCGCTTTATTTCCGTCGTGTCGTCTTAAAAGAGTTTTAAACTGCGGTCCAGGTGCCTTCACCCGCAGCAACTCTCGACATAAAATAGCCCCGGGTCTGGAGCAAGGGTGAGGAGGTTGTCAGGGGCGCGGCAGACGCGGCGTACCCGCCGGCAACGCCGTGTGCTCTGCGTCTTCTCGTCTCGGACCCGCCACGCCCCGATCTCACTGCTGTTCCCTGCTCGTCCCACCCCCCCCCCCCCCCTCACACTACCCCTGACACGCCCCAGCTACCTCGCCTTCCTCCTACCCGGCCTCCCCCCCCCCGCTCCGCCCCGCCCCCCCGCCCCGCCCTTCCCCGCCCCGCCCCGCCCCGCTCCGTTCCGAAATTTCTGCTGTTCCTTGCTGCCCGCAACCCCTGTTCCACTCCCACCTCTTCTAGCAGTACCCTTGACACGCCACATTGCCACCTCGCTTCCTCCTACCGGCCTTCCATTCATCGCCTCCGCAAGACCCCCCGCCCCCCCCTCCCCCTCCCCCCCCCCCGCGCTCTCCGTCCCGATCTCGCTCTTTTCCCTGCCCCCCCAACCCCTGTCCCTCCACCTCTTCAGCAGTCGCCTTGGCAGGGCCCTTTGCCAACTCACCTTTCTCCTCCCCGCCCTTTCCATTTCCCGCCACAACTCACCCGCGCCCCACCCCCCTTTCCGCCCTTTCTTGTCCCGCCCCCCCGGCCCAGCCCACCCGCCCCTCCCGCCATCCGCCCTTGTCTTCATTCCACGCCACACAAACCCCCTAGCCCCCCAGCGCGGCCCGCGTTCTCCGCCCACGCCTCTCCGTCTCACCTTAAGCCCAGCGCCGTTTGCGGCGCCCGCGCTGCCCTCCCCCTCCCCACGTCCGACGCGCTGTCGCTGCCTTTGAGACCTGCGTCACCATGCGCGGATTCTCTGTCGGGCCGAGGTGCCTCGGCGTGTCGGCGGTGGGGGGTGGGGGGAATTGTTTGATTTCATCTCCCGACCAGTCGCATTTCGTCCCTCACGCAATTCACGAACCTCATGCAGGGTTGTGTGAAGGTTTCTTTGGTCATCCACCTTCCTCTGTGGGGCAGATATAATGGTAAATTCAGGAGCATTTGCGACGGTTTTCACCTTAATTTGCCATTTTTTCTCGGTCTCCGTTGAGTTCTGGTTTTGTTTTGATTGGTGGATGGATTATTAATGGCGGGCATTAACTGCTAAGGTCCTGTAAAGTTCTGTAAGTGTAGTGCATATTTCCCCTCGGAAGGTGGTGATGTTCCCCCGATGGAAGATGAGATCCAGCGCCAACCTGACGTTGGTTAGCGGAGTTTTCCCCAACCTGGTATCTCCCACCAGCCGGGCACCTCCCTAGTCGGGACAAGATCTAAGCTCCCAGCCGGTCTCCCGACATGTGTGATAGAACAGTGCATGTACGAGTGTATGTAATTTTGGAGTGAGAATAGGGCAAGGAAGCGAAAGGAAAAATAGCGCGCGGTTCTTGGCACGTTTGTTAGGGTGTTGCTCAGGCATTCGCTTGGTATTGATCAGAGAAACCACGGAAAACTACTATCAGAGCAGCCGGCCGCTAGAGTTCTCCTTCAGACAGCGACTGAATTCGACCAAGCTGACAAGCTAGTCGAAAAGCTTGCCACTGTCGGGACTAGAACCTAGGATAGGTCTCAGTCACTTCGGTAACATCAGTTGCCGCCTCTCTCGGCCCCGTTTCGTCATCGCCTTCCTTTATTTTGAGCAGATTCATTTCTGTACGTTTATTCAACTACAATATACTTTTTTGCCTTTTTCCTTATTTTTTGGGGGCTTCCTTCATCTACGCAAATTCTCTGTTTGGGCAACGTGTTGTTGCATTGAAGCGGCGAGCGCTACTTTTATGATTTCATCTCCCAAACCTGTCCGGTATTTTCCCGTCCCTCACGCAAAGCCCGTTGCCCACACCGCGTGTGCCCTGGAGCCTCCTGTCTGTGGAACTGCCACAGTGCTTCTCATCTCTCGTGCATCTGCCACGGTTCAGCTTTCACCCTAACCATTTGATGGCTCTTCTACTTTTATGGTGTCGTCCTGCTTCCTCCATTTCATTTGCGTGAATCCATTTTTATTTTTTGTTCCCAATCGCTTTCATTATTTTTTTCTTGTTTCTGTACATTGTGCCGCGTACGTATTTTTTCACCTCGCGTACCTTTTCCTGGACAATTCTTTTGATCTTCCCTTCTTCATCTCTGCTTCGTCTCCCTATCTGGCGAAGATGGCTCTGTATTCTGGCAGCGGAGGCCAAATTGTATGATTTCATCTCCCAAAGGCCGTCCGCCCGCTTGCCGTCCCTCGTCCAAACCCCGGACCCCATGCCGCGTGTAAACTTCAATCGTCCTGCTGACTCAGTGGAACTGCTGTAGTGCTTCTCATTTCGTGCGTCTGCAACGATTTAGTTTTCACCCATTTCATTTATCATCTGTTTTGCTCCTCTGGCATATTCCTGCTTAATCATCACCTCCGTTTCCTTTGTGCATATTCATTTTTTTCTATTTTGTTACCAATCGTCTTCATTTTCCACCTTTTTTATACGTTTATTCGACTATTACTTCCTAAACATTTTCTTTACTCTTACCTCCTTTCTTGGGCCTCATTAATCAACGCGAATTCTCTATATTGCCGAGATATTGCTGCATTCCAGCGGCTGGGTCCGAATTGTATGATTTCATCTCACAAACACCAACCGTCCACTTACGGTTGCAAAGCCACTTATGGTTGAGACGAATGAGCTTTCACTTTTACACGTGCCATCTTTTTGGCGCCTTTCATGATTTCTTTTTTCATCATCGACTCCCTTTCCATTGAGAAAATCCATTTCTTTTGTATTCTCTTAATCCATAATATTATTACTTCTTTCTATAACTTAATTCCACTGCACCTTCCTGAATACTTTCTTTGACATTCATCTGCTTTTCTTTCCCTTCTTCATCTCCTCTTCATCCTGATCTCATCTTCGTTATTCAAGGCAAGCAGTCGCTGAGTGGATCCGTTTGTAGACTGATTCGGTTTTGCTTCTTCGAATTGCTTCCCAAGTTTTGTCGTTTTGTTTAACAAAATCCACTCTGTGTTTTCTGCTTCAACACTCTCAATGTTTCACTTCCTCATTTCCTTAATTTCGGCTACTATTTCCTTCTACCTTCCCCCCCTTTCTTTCAACCATCTGTGGCTAATATTTACCCTTTTCTCGTAGTCTTCATTTTCTCGCCTCCATTTCTCGACTCCGGTCTCCTCCGCGTACTCCTATGCTACCAGCCGCACCGGGAGAGGTGGCTCAGTGCGTCAACTGATGCCGCTAGAGTGACCGGTTGATCCTAGGTTCGAGTCCCGACAGTGGCAAGATTTTCGACACTAGCTTATCAGCTAGGTCGAATTCAGTCGCTGTCTGGAGGAGAATTCTAGTGGTCGGCTGTTCTGATCTATAATTTTCCGTGGTCTGTCCGATAAAACCAGATGAATGCCGGAGCAGTACCCGTTACAAACGGTAAAGACCGCGCGCGATCTTTCCTTTCTCTTCCTTGTCCTATCCTCTCCCCTTACTCACACTTACACTAACATGCACTACACCAACACACACACGCCGGGGGACCGGTCGCAATCTTAGAGCTTGTCCCCCTGATGGGAGATACCTGGTTAGGGGAAAATCCCGCTAGTCGATGGTAGGTCGCCATCCAGCGGGGGAAGATCACAGCCATCTCCCGATGAAAAACATGCACTATACTTACGGGAAGAATGACCTCGTTAGTTGACGCGCCCGGAATCTCAACCAACCAACCAATCAACCAGCTACCAGCCGCCCTCTTGTCGGTCTTCAGCGCCGGGTGTCGACACAAGCGGAGGTTTTTCGCGCGAAGTTGGGCGGTCCGGCGGCGGCGGGGCGGCGCCCGCCCCGGGCACACGCGAGCCCCTCGAAACTTCTAAAGCCGCCACCGCCGCCGCCGGCTCTGCGCCGCGGAAGAAGATGAAAGACGTCTCTGAAGAAAAAGGCGGAAAAAACGCCGCCGCCCCACCACCACCACAGCCGCCACCGTCCAACACCCTCGGCCCCACCCCCGCTCGCACTCTTCCATTTAACGCGCCGACTCCGCCCAAGCTCGTAACGCATGTCGTCGCGTTTGCGTCCGTCATATTAATTAAGATTGAAACTCGAAACTGTATTACTTGTAACTAAACGCCCCGAAAATTAATTTTCTAGTCGACAGTACAGCGCGGGAGATTGTAGTCGGTATGACGGGTAGTAAATATGTCGACTGCATTACGTAGCTTGAAGCGTTGTGTGTCGACAGCGCGAGTTCCGCACTTGAAATATCGGGTAGGGCTGGTGCGGCGCGGCGCCGCGCGGCACGGCACTGTACGTTGGGTGGGGGGGCGGCGTGCGGCAGCGGGGAGGAGCATGAAGCAGCGAGATCCATATGTGGGTGGTGCGAGGTGGGGCGGGGACGGCGCGGTGCGAACATAACATGGGGTGAGGGTGGCAAGGAATGGTGGTAGACTGCGGCTGGTACAAAGAGAGACGGCAGGGGAACGGCAATAGAGGCGCCAGCTACGGCGTGCGGGGGATGGCTGGAGGAAGCGGGAAATGACTGAGGGTGGCGGAAGCTGGCTGGGAGCTGTGGGGGGGAATTTTTGGGGGGGGGGGGGGGGGGCAGGAGGTAATGCGGCGAGGGGGCGGGGGCGCCCGGGGCGGCGGGGGGCGACGCGTGACGGAATGAGGGCGCGAGGGACTCGGCACGGGCGGTGAAGCGCAGCGAGCGGCAAGGACGAGGAAGGAGGTCATGCGGAAAGCGGGGACGGAGGGCGGGAAGAGGGGGGGGGGGGGGGGAGAGGAGGGAGGGTGTGGGAGTGGGTTTGGGAGAGGAGAGGAGAGAGGGAGTGGGCGTGGGCTTGGGAGGGGAGGGAGGGAGTGGACGTGGAAGAGGAGGGAGGGATACGAGGTTGGAAGGGAGGATGCGGCGCGAGCTGGCTCGGTAGCGAGGGCGGAGGACGAGGCGACACAAGCGCAGCGAGCCGATGGCGATGGCGGAGGCGGGGTGGCGACGCGCGGGCGGCGGGCGGGCGAGGAAGGGAGCTGCGAAAGCGCGCGCGGCACGGCGCCTGTGCCGTTTCGCAGGCAACTCGCCGGCTAATTGAACTGCATATTGTGAGTGATCATTACTCCGGGCCGGCACTGAATTAGTGCGGCGAGGGCGGGCGGCGTTGCCACGCTGCCCTGCTGACCCGCGAGGCCGTCGCCGCCGCGGCGCCGCCGCCGCCACCGCCGCCACCGCCCTCTCCCTCGCTCCGCACCCGCGGTGCCACCGCCCACGCTTCTCTCATCAACTGCTTCGCCGATGTCAATACCGCAACTAACCGCCGATAACCGCGCTCAGATCACTACCGCACAACTCGACAATTCCTCATAAATCAGCAATCGGTATGCGTCTATAATTTCTATTGTCTCCAACTTTGAAACAATTTCCCCACAGTGTTCGTTTCTCTCTATTTTCTACACGAGTTTATTTTTAAGAAGTGCCATTGACTCTTACAGGTTACTCTGAGTTCCCTGATTTCTGCAGCCCTCTTTTTTTTGTCACAGTGTTTTTCTGTATCCTCCCTTTCTGACGAGGTCGAGCATTCTTCCACCACCTCCACCACAACACCTCCATTTACGCTGTCTGTTGTCCTGGCTCCTCTTTGGCAGATCACCCTTCTCTATCTCGTTCGCTGCCATTATCCCAGACTTCTGCGAGGCTCTGAAGGCCGATTCTACTGCTCGCGTTTCTCTCCCATGATTTCCCTAGGTGGATGGATATTAGCACCACACCTGCCTTCTCTAGTAAGGGTTCCTGGCTGATGATTCGATAGATAATCAACAATCTATGCAAACACTCAAATTACAACTCTCCCCATTTGGAATTACTGTTTAAATACAGATCTTTCTCTTTCTTTGTGGTATTTCCTTTACTTCCATGTTTGTCAAAACATTTTTCCAGCCTCTCAGTCTCCAAATCCCACTTGCTACAGATTTCTGCGATTCCCTTTGCGCAGTGTTTTCTTTCCCTCTTTGATTAAGTCAATCAGTTATGATCTGAGAATCCCTCTGTACCCTTTTCCTCCGTCCTTCCACTATCTCCATTTCTCTCTTCCACCCCCGCGCACTCACTCCACCCTCTTCCTCCCACACCAGTTCCCGGACCACGTCCGCCCGCCAACAATCCTCGCGGACGGGCCAAGGAAAAAGCAGGTGCACGGCAAGCGCCCGCGGAAATCAACCTCCCCCCCCTTCTGCCCCTGACCTCGTCGGCGCTTCCTGCTCTCTTCCGCCCGCGCTTTACCCCCGCCCCCGCCCCGCCCTCTCGGGGCGCGGATTTACCAAAAGAAGAAAAAAATGGAGGTTCGCTTTTTGCCGGAAAGGGCCGGAGCGTACGGGCGCGGAGCAGGCGGCACGGCGTCCACTTTTGCAGCCTCCCCGAGGGTGTAATTAATGTGATCTAAAAATGTATTGCCTCGCTTTTTTTTACTGCCTGTGACGAGGTGTGCATTCATTGACTTCATATTGGGAAAAAATGTCTCTGGTGTACTACATAAGCCCGCGGACAAATAACATACAAGGGAGAAAATAATTCTGTCATAATCGGAACCGGCGGAAACATTCCTACCTTCCGTTTCTAACTAAAAACAAAATTTAATTTCCTGAAAGGGAAGGTCCGTGTTGAGCTGGTTCGCAGCCACTTCGCGGCGGTGCACCTGTCAGGAGCTGGGATGTTTTCCTGCAGCTCTTTTGCGTTGCGAAGCCTGGTGCAGTGTGTACCGATGGAAGGAGTATAATTAAAAACAATTCATTTGATTGAAAACAGGCCCTGATTATAATTAACGACTTTAAACTGGAATGGAACGTAGGTGAATAATTGCATGTGGCCGAAAAGAGTGAAATCAAAATGCGAAACAGGCATTTGACTTGTTCAGGTATTTGGGGTCTTCATTATTGTGTATTGACGAGTTGTAGAAGTCTACTAATGATTGAAAAAAATATTTTCTGTATATTCTCAACAGCAAATGAAATGAAGGTGCTAAATTCATAATATTTTTAATGCTATCTCGTACGTTACTGTTGAAGAAAAGTGACGTATCGTATTATTAAAAGATATCTGCAAAGTCAGGAAGTACAACCCATCATTAACAATATTGTTCCAACTTGAATAGATGGTAATAGGTTCATAAAATCTGTGGATAAATTAGATCTCGTGGATGCAGCAAATACAAGCAATAATTTACAGTCGTAATTTAAATTGGATGAAATTAATTTCATTTTTATAAAAACATCCAATATTTTTAATATTCCGTTGCCGTCCGATTTTTTTAAATCTTCGGTGTGCGATGCAAAAGTATTCATCATATAACCAGGATCGTGAGCCTTTCTCAAAACTAATTCAAGGCAATAAAAGAAGAAGAAGAAAAAACGGGTGTCCACTTACCAGCGACATCTCTTAGTGTAGCGGACTCGCTGCAGCTGATGAAGTAAGGGTAGAACGCCACCATCATGAGACCACCATTCGCCGCCTGCCAACACACAAAACGACCTCGCATTCTCGCATTCCCTTGACACTTTTACAATCGGCCGCCCTGGCAGCGCTTTATAGGCCTGGCGTGAACCAACGAGAGGCTGGTGGCTGGTGCTGCCTTTGGCATATTCCCAACTTAACACTTTTACTTCACGCGCCGTCACGATTCGGAGGAAGGATGTACTCAGGAGACAGTTACATCGTTCTACGGTCACGAATAGTGCCATTCGGTTTGTCGAGCTGTCATATTTCTTTTTCCAGAACGTCGATAGTTATCGTTGGAAATACTTTTTCAAATCATGAAACTTGCATGGCTCACAGCTCTCTTTATATGTTGTTCTAATAGTGAATATGTAATTGATGACGTGGAAGACGAATCTGTTCATTTTACAATTCATATTCAAAATTAAATGTTTATATTCATTTGTAAAATATACAACCGAATATACATCTGATGATAGATAATAATTATTGTAAATTGGTACTTTCATCATTAGAACGTATACATACCCACTACAAAAAAAATCGACAGTTGTATACTAATTATTTTACTAACATGTTTGTTTATTTGAATGTTTGTGTAAAATAATTTGTTAAAAATGAAAAATGAAATTCACGATATCATTTAAAGATGAAATTAGCTACAACCCTAACGTTTTGACAGTCGCATGTCAGTCTTAACTTTTCATACAAACGCATGGAGGATGTTCGCGGTTATTTCAACGAGTCTGTTTTATGAACTGTAATGACCGTTTCGGCGGTTGTACTTCACGTTATTATGGCAGTGATGCGTCGTAGTAGGCAGAATTGCGCATTACACTAATGCGATGTGCAAGCTATTCACGTTCAGCTGACTCTCGATGGCCCTATCTCATCTAGAGAAATTTAATGCAATTGGCCGATGTGTAATGCTCGTTGATTTCTGCTCCAACCACGCACTTCCACGCACTGGGCATGTTTGTAGGTAATGCCAGCAATTTGGAATATAAGTTAGGCGCTGACAGTTATAGACGAATATTACTTTAATTCAGGTATCGCGTTGTTCTCATTATATAGACCCCCTGGTATCGCCGTTGCCAAGCGACGATTCATTCGCGTTCGCTGTCTCTGAGAGAAATTGGGGCTCGCGGTTATCGGGTGCGAAGGTCTGCACACAGCCCGCGAGCGCGGAATATGTGGGTTTGACAAACGGTTAATCCCTTTGAAGTGCCAAACCTCCGCTTACGAGCAAGGGCAAACGACGCCGCGCGTGCATCAGCGTGCTCTTTCCCTGGGTGCGGTCACGGGCGGGCGGACGGGCCGCCAGCGTTTGCGCGAGCGACTGCGAGTGCCAATGCGTGAGCTCACCTCCAGAGCGCGCGCGCGCACTTCGAATGAGGTGCCGGTGAAGCTTGTCACCGCTTCGCTGCAGCGGGCGGTTGAAGTGAATGCTCGCGCGACACATAGTCGGACCGACCTTTTCCCTTTCGCGCGCACTCAATCGCTCGTTGACTCGTTCAATGGATTGTGCTTTGCCTCGCTCTATTTGCCTACTGATTTACTTGCTGTGGTGCCTGACTGACTGGATGCCTGACTGACTGACTGACTGACTGGATGCCTGACTGACTGACTGACTGGATGCCTGACTGACTGGATGCCTGACTGACTGACTGACTGACTGGATGCCTGACTGACTAACTGACTGACTGGATGCCTGACTGACTGACTGGATGCCTGACTGACTGACTGACTGACTGGATGCCTGACTGACTGACTGACTGACTGACTGACTGACTGGATGCCTGCCTGACTGACTGACTGACTGGCTGACTGACTGACTGACTGACTGACTGACTGACTGACTGGATGCCTGACTGACTGACTGACTTGATGCCTGACTGACTGACTGACTGACTGGCTTCCCTAAATTGTTAGTTGTATATTGTTAGTAGTCGTGATATTCAGAAGATACGAGTAGTATTAACAAAACGGTTTCCCTACGTATGTCATACCGTGAATTCCTAAAATGTCTCTGTAAACTATGTCAAATATTAAATATTGAAATGCAAAACTATTGCACCGCAGAATATAGAAAAAACTGAAGTTTACATTTTTGTCACGCAAGTTGACCCTTTCCGCGTCAGGCGATTCTATCAAAAAATCTTTCCACTATCAACATTCTTGGACATTATAGGCATAATACATAATGCACATTGTGTTGAGAATGTTTTCCCTTTTAGAACATTACACCCACATTTTGCGAAAAGGTGTGTTAGTGGTGTGGTGGAGAGTAGAAGCGCATTCCGTCCGTCTGTGGTGCCCGGGTTCAATTCCCGGCCAAACCATTGTGAAAGTTTTTGTGGGCAAAGCGAGCTCTCTGAAGTTTCTTGGGGTTCTTACTACCTCTCATCTCACCTTTTATTCATTATCATCTCATTACTGTGGCTATCATTTTCGTATTTTGTCATCACTCGTGGGTCTCAATGCTCTTAGTAGATGAAAAGCCCCCCCGATGAATAAGTAAATCAAGTGTTATGCATCCGAGCGAAGAACATTTTATTTGTGGAAAATTACATCACCAACTTGTCATATAAATGTATATTTTTTACAAGATAAATTTATATTTTTTTTTGTGTAGAATGGTTCGTATTTTGAATTTTTTTGAAATTTGAATCGTATTCTATGTTACATTTAGCTATCTTAGATTTTGCAAAGTGAAACTTGTAACGGGTGAGGTGTTTGTTTACGATATATTCATTCATTCTTCATATGTTTGTTGGTAACGTGGTTTCTGTGAATGTTGCGGTAAAACTTCTAAAATCAGCAATATTTTGTGTTAACGTAGAAATCCACAGGGAAAAATATAGTGTGATTGAAAAAAAGTCAAAAATGCAAATTTGACAAAACATTTTTACAAATAGCTTGAATGAGTCGATAAATGATACGACTACACGAAAACGAGCCAAGATGTTCTCGGGCTTTATTTCAGGCGCTAAAAGTATGGGCTAAGAACCAAAAAAAAACCCACCCACCCACTCTACATGAGTGCTAATAGTTCTAAAAATGTGAAGAAATTATTTAAATAGTGTTATAGAATTTAATACTGCTTCTTTATATTATTACAACTACGAACTCCATGATTGAATTCCATGATTCACTTGCATTTTAATTCCATGATTGAATCTCACATTTCATTCAGCAAATTGTATATCATAATTTTGGTACAGTTAGTAAAAATATGAGAAGTGCATATGTTATAGACTTCCATTCAAGGAAAGCGCTGTTTAAGAAGACTCGATTAAGTATCAATTCCATTATAGATACAACGAAATATTGTTTTCTATAACCAACATAAAAAATAAGTTAGTTGAATAATAGGAAAAGTATCGCAGAAGTTTCTTTGTTGTTATTTTTTTGTAAATTATAATTCGAATGAAAAATAAATTTAGAGAAAACGAACGCAAGATAAAAAATAAACGATGTTGATTATTCATTTAAATGATCTTCGGCAATGTTTATCTACCACAAGTAATGTTAAAGGAACATCCAATGCTTTTATAGTCACGAATATGCCTGGGATGAACGACATTTGGTATCTCTTGAAGAAATTTTAATTGGGCCTGCCAAGCAGTTTGCAATTATAAGCCTTTCGCGGTTAATTATGCAGGATCAAGTCTCATTGTGTGCTCAGATGAAAAGCAGCATTCATGAATTTAATGCGCTTTATATCTCCGTAAATGAAAGAAAAGAATTTGGATTAATTTTGATTTGAAACTCGTAAAAGAGCTGCAAAAACACAAAGAGTACTTTCAAAGATATTTAGAAAGATCGTCAGTGAAATTTTAGGGTCATGAAAGTTGTTCATTTAGAACAGGGACGGTTAGAATATCAACACATCTACTACTACTATTACTACATATCTATGAGTAAACGTGGGATTGTTGGGCGAGTCTAACAGTGGGAGTGCAAGAATATTTCGTGCTACTCGAAAGAATCAGGTTCAAAGCGTACAGTAATGCACTATCTAAGATTTAAAATTTGAATCAATTTTATTAATGTTTTGTATCTTAATAAAAATAGATAAAATGGTGTTTAACATATAAAACAAAATAAAATATGGTTTAACATATTATGGAGGGCCTTTAAGCAAGGGCTTGGTCTGCTTATGCTTTATGATATTTGTTGTCCGGGTGACGCCGCGTCGAAGGCTGTGTTGCCAACGTTTTGGCCATCATTTCGTGGTCTTCCTCAGGGCTGGTCTGCCTGCAGACCACGAACACTACCTGAGGAAGACCACGAAATGATGTTCGAAACGTTGGCAACGCAGTCTTCGAAGCGGCGTCACTCGGACAGCCAAGATCATCCAAATGACTCAGGCCGCGGAAGCCTACGACTTCACTTGCTTATGCTTTAATCCAGCCCTGGACTCACCAGCAGCTTGAGGACGTGGTCCGGGACGTTGCGGGAGCTGTTGCACAGCGCGTGCGCGGACGAGTGCGAGAAGATGACGGGCGCCTGGCTGACGCGCAGCACGTCCAGCATGGTGGGCACGGACACATGCGACAGGTCCACCATCATGCCCAGCCGGTTCATCTCGCGCACCACCAGCTGCGCACAGGAACACAGCGGCTCAGTACAGCCAACCTCTCCCGGTTACACACAACAAATTATCTTTTCACGTAAGTGCATCAACTTTTATGTAGATTATCTGCAGTCTAGCTAGAGTTATCTTAAGTCTATACAGAGATTACAGTAATTAGATGGTATAATAGTAGAGTACCGGGCTGTTGAAACCACATCTGTGGGTTCAAACACGATCGAAGCCGTTGATTGTTAAGGGTGAAAAAAATCCTTCTTACTCTTTCCTTCGGAGGGGAAGTAAAGCCGACTGTCCCGTGTAGTAGATTAACTGCAAGTAAAATATCCTCGAGCCTTAATCCAAGAAACCTCTAAGCTTAATTCAAATCGCTTGTTTCGTCGCCCAAGATAATACCTTCTTTCTCCTCTAGATGGTGAAAGGAGCGTAGAGAAATTTGCGTGGTCAGACGGAAGAGCGGGCCTGATGGCATTGCCACGTGAAATAAGGCATTAACTAACTAAATTGCTATAAGAATGAACCGCTTTGACGTTGCTTGGCCATTGCTGACAATGCAACTGCAACACGCACTCATTTTGTCAGCGTTCATTTAGAGTTCCGTCATTTATAAATGGCTTCATCACTATCTCTTGCAATGGCATCGCTCTGCATGACGTTCAGTTGTTTCCCGACCTGTCAAAGCAGTCCCTTCGTATAGTAATTCCTCTATAACTTACCGAAACTGAGATCAGTTTCATAATAAGAGTTATTAGAAAACAAGTGTTTCAAAAGTCCATCACCCACAATTAACAACAATAATCAATTTCGAATGTAATATTAATACTAATCCTTGGCCTCCTCTTTCATACTATCAACACCAGAATGTCACCATTCACAAATCAAATTTAAACGAAAATTGTAGTTCAATGGAAATTTCACAAAGTGAATAAAACGTATTACACTTTGAATTTTTAGTGTCCGATGTCATTAGGTCATTGTTACACCTCCAGCCTTATAAAATGAATATCTTTAATTAATTCGCAAAAGTCTTTCTCAACGGGGTTCGTGACCTCAGAAATGAGCTTACCACTGTTAAGATTCATTTTATAACAATGGCCAAATGTCATCAGCCTCTTTAAATAAATCGAAGTATATATTCGTATCGGTACATCTTGTTACTTATTACAAGACTCGATTGGTTATCAGACTCGTTCTAAAGGCCTTGTTTGATAATGTTTTATTCTCGTATTCAAATAAAGTGTAGTAAAGCGTATTTCAAATTACGCTTTAAGATACTAAACTGAGATTTAATTCACATGTGGAAAAGTTTAGTCATCAAAGTGATGTGGTACCAGCTTTTGGGGCTAATGGTTGTGGGTAAATAACATTTATTTTTACATCACTTGTGCATCTTTGTGCATAAAATAGTACTATGTAACGATACAATGTACTATGTAACGAACTATGTAACGATAGTACTATGTACTATGTAACGAACAAAGTTTTGTGAATAATTTTATTAGTGTCCATTAAATGTTAGCGTAGTCCATTAAAGTTAAGGCAGGACTTCAAAAATTGTTACAAAAGCCTCGCTAAGGAATCTATCTGATGAAATTCGGTTCCCTTTAGAGAGGCATGAATTTTACATATGGAAGTTGTGTGTTATTCATCTTATCATATGAGAAAATCAGAGGCTTTTCAACATTAAAAACAAGTTAATTGTGCGTAACGTACTAAGGATATGTTTTACACATGCATTTTACCCTTAGCAAATTATTAAACCTTATGAGGAAGAAATAAAAAAATATCTTTGTGGTATTATACTTGCAGTAGGAGAAGGGAAAGAAGTGCCATACGTAACATAAAAATTAAGATATGCGAATGACTTGAATATGTTTTCTTGGAATGGAATAAGAATTGAGAACGCTTTTCAGTAATAAGCAGCTGCAGGAACACGAAAGAGGAGGAAATTCTAAAAATTAAATCTTAAATGTATTGGCTTTGTATTTTTGTAAAACAAAATCAACAATTATAATGTCCTCGTTTGCAGTGCCTCTGACCGGGAGGTCCTAGGTTCGAGTCCCGACGACGGCAGGATTTTCGACACTAGCTTTTCAGCTAGGTCCAATTCATTTGCTGTCTGGAGGAAAATTCTAGCGGCCGGCTGCTCTGATCGATAGTTTTCCGTGGTTTCTCCGACCAACACCAGGCGAATACCGGAACAGTACCCTAACAAACGGTCCACGGACCGCTTACGATCTATCCTTCCTCTTCTTTGTCCTATACTCACCCCTTACACTCACACACACACACACGCACACGCACGCGCGCGCGCGCGCACTACACTACCGCACATACTGAGGGACTTAAAACTTGTGGAAGAAGATCACTGCCACCTCCCAATGAAAAGCATACACTACACTTACGGGACTAACGACCTCGGTAGTTGAAGCGCTCGAAATCACTAACAATCACTCATTCGTTCTCCTTGCATATCATTTATTGAGAGAGAATTCACACATCCATGTATGCATCTGGATACATTCATGACATGAGATACGGCTTTGATAATAATTAAAAAATGTAGTACACATAAAAGCCAAGTGAATAGTGACAAATTGCATTAGCAATGTAGATGTTGACGTGTAGTTAGATGACGTGATATGCATTCATTTGAAAAATGACTCCACAAACATATTTAAAACACAGTGGGCAATATTTCTTTAGATTGGAGAACAGCATGGAAGAGATAATGTTGTATGTAATGAAGTTTATTTCAGGGCGTTTGAAATGGGCCCGTAAAGGACGGTGGCGCGAATCTCTAGAGGCTCACATCAAATGCTGCTGGAAGAATTGCAAATAATAACAAAAATGAAGGGAACTGAACAACATTGAGCTCGCAAAAGAATATAAACGGTACATTCTGCACGTGAATTCTCCTAAAAAATGCTTATGCAAATGAAGGTGTTGCGTGCATAGCGCAAAGCATGCCAGAAAGCTCTTAATAGGTGTATTTAACTGCTCGGAAAGTCTCCAATAAATGTTTCAAGGCGAGGCGATGTGCTACAGCGACTATGAAGGGCAAAGAATTACTACGGAAGTGTATGCAATATACTCCGAGGTATTGTGATATTCATTTTTTAAAGGGACATTGTTTACTTTTTATCTTCTTTTACAGTATTTACTGTTGCATTAGCATCTACTTTTGAAAAGTACGAAAAATTTGGAGTTCTTTCTGTTTTGTCTTCTTTTTTGTAACTGTTCATTTGATATTATGAAATAATAAAAAGATTTGAATCATTTAATTATTTTTCAAGATGTATTCAAATATTAAGAATATTAAGACGATATATTTTGTACGGTTTAGAGAAGACAATAGCCGAAAGATTTGTGGACTCCATTATTGTTTGTTGACCCGTCAAACCTGAAGTACGTAATGATTTTAAGTGGAAACACTACCAGTGTCTTATTTCTTTCTAAAATGTTCTTAAAAGTAGCAATAAGGAACTATTCTCTTTAAAAATACAACTAATCTATTCCATTAAAAAATAGCGAAAAAAACAAAATTTTATCAACAATAAAATCATGATGTTCAGCATTTTCATTTATTACGGAGTTTGGGTATGTCGTGATAACGAGACAAGCGCCAGAAACTATCCTGGTAATCAGAAAACGTAAAAATGAAACAAACTCTTATTTATGATTTCGGATACATGGTGTTGTTCATCAGAAATGATAGAAAAAATGTAATACTTTCCACCAACAAAAAATTAGATAATAGATGATAATAGAAAACTTTCAAAATGTTGCAAAACCTGCAAACATTGAGAATCAGTGAGAATCGACAAAAATATCCGTATGAAGTTACAACTCTGGTATTTCAGTGGTTATTATAATATTGGGTGAAAATAAATATGTAAAACTCCATACTTTGATGCAATGAAAAAATATTATATTTCGACTGAGGTCATCCATTTCATATATGTAAGAGTGCTACAGTTGTAAGTATATCGAATGTCATATTTTTTCTGTTGCTCCCAAATTATCTTTTTTCAGTCATAATATTTACATTTTTCCTGAGGAAATAGATTAAAACTCTGAATACCCCACTTCTCTTCTATTTATATAATCATTTTTAAGGAACAAATTTATGAACAAGCGAAATTTTTATTTAATTAATTATTACTATTATCAACTTATTAATATTAAAGGCTGAATTAATAACTATCAAAGGGCAAGTTAATATTTTAAGTTTTGAATCAACATTTTTTATGAGCGTTGTTTAGGTTGTTACCGCGCCAGTGTTTTTTTAAGAGTTAGCACAGATTATCCAAGACACGCATTCGGCATAACAATTCAAATTTAAAATGTGATTTTCTGATCTTGGCAGGGTGGTAATCAAATTTAAATATCTAAATACTGGGAGTATCATCAACAATGAGCCATCCTCATAACCTCTAAACGGTTTGCTACATATATCGAAGTACAGTTTTCGCTCAACAATGCGGCATTATGAGGCAAGTAATATGGTATATTTTTTTAGTTTTCGAGAAATTTAATGAACTTCGATTTTTCAAATAGAACTACATATATTTACTAGCGATGTATAGATCATAAAAAGAAGAACACAAAGGTAATTCATTTGTTAATGTATTGATAGTAATTGGACCATACAATTATCTTTTCAGACATGTGATTTGAAATTAAAGGAACAATGTTGCCTTTAGCAGCTCTCGCAACTCTCGGCCTTGTGGGTTTCATGGTGCCGAGACTGTTACGGAGAGCGGGGTGGCAGTTAGTATTTCCACCACGGCAGTGAGGTTTGCAGATGAAATTACAGTGTCGATCATTGAAAAGAACGATATAAAAATCAGCAACATAAGATGGCAATAAATGGACATTTTGACAATAAAGGCCATTTTCAATCTGAACAAGAATCTTGATCGATGTCTAATGGCTTTAGAAACAAGACAGCATTTTAAAACATTTCAAGTGCAAGGGAAAGGAATGAATGGTTGAACATTTTAACTCTAATATCTCAAGATTATTCATCATATTATTGATGGAAAGATATTACCTACTCATATTTACTGTTACTCACATTTTCACTTAGTACATAAGTATTCCGAAGGACGGAGCAAAACAAACTTCGAAATACACTTGAAAGAAAATAACGTTGTTCCCAATTTTACAAACATAAAATTCACAAATTTACAAAAATAAAATTAGCCATAACTAACTGTAGAGAACAGAATAAAAATATATAAATAAATAGTTTACTCATAAGCTCTAGAGCTTATGGGGAAGCCCTAGAGCTTATAGGAACTCCTAGGAGTTCCCTATCTACTACTACACATCTGCAGTCGTGTGTGCGAGGGCCGACGAAGTGCGTGCAGTGATTTTTGGTTAAATAAATTGATGTTTTGGAATTTAAATTAGCAGAAGAAAAATTCAATTCTAATAAATCAATGGAAAAATCCCTCATTTTGATCGTTAATATTGTTGTATGTCCCTGCCTCCTTCGTGATAATCCCGTGGATTGCTGTAATTACGCCTCTATTTACTCTATTTCTTGCTGCCAACACTCTCCTCTTAAGTCTTGGTCCCGTGAAGGCTATCTTTGCCAAATGACGACAGTTGCAAGGACTACTAAAGAAAACTGTCCGTTTAATTTAAAATCACAAGCCAAAAAGTATATTTTTTACCCTAATTACTATAAAAAACATAATTGTTACAAAATGTAACCTTTTTTATGATTTATTCACTTCGAGGGAGAAAAATTATATTTTCATTTTACAAACTAAAAATATTAAATTTTTGAAATACTAAAATTATTTCAAACAATATTTCATAATACGCGTAATCCGCCAAATTTTCCAGTGTATTTAAATAAATCCTGCATCCATAAGGATTTAATCCGAAGCATGCTATCGTTTTTCTCTCTGTGGTAACCATGGGTACAAGAAGGCCAGCGAAGACATCACATGGGTCACCGGCAGGTAGAGAGATAAACGAGGTCGCCTCCTGAGGTCTGGCTACCTTTAGCGGCCAGCGCGCCGACCGCAGGGCCACGCGAAATTGAGTACCTGGCGCCCCTGCTCTCTCCTTTGCAGCTCACAGGGACAGGTCTGGTTAAAGCCTGACGTTTGGGAGGGTGCATTCAATTCAAAGTGGTATGCAAGTTTTTTTTCTTAAAAAGTGTTCAAGTCTTAGAAGATTCAAGATTACTTCCTTCAAACGTCCTTCATTCCTAAGTTGATTGTGACTGTTTGCCTCCCCACTGCATTTGAAGCCCGAAACGAATATAAAAACCTAGAAAGAAAGGTTACGCCGCCTTGGTTTTACGTAAGTTGAAAACTATTAGCAGAACTTGTAATAAAACTCTTTTCCATGTTTGCCGTAGACTTCACGAGTTGGGGGAAAAAGCAAAAAAATAACGGGAAGAAACTCTGAGCGAGATCCCGCTCTGGGTTGTTAGGCGCCGGATAATAGCGACGCCGAGGAAGACGCACGTTAAACGGAAAATTCGAACGCCAAGTCAGCCATTTGCAGAGCGCTTGCCCCGGCGCGGGAGGTCAAAAGTTCACATCCTGAGCATTCGCTTCCGGCAGAGCTTTTCCGGAGGCGCCTCTGCCGTCCCGTACCGTGCGCTGCCGCGACTGCCGCCGCCACCACCGCGACCGCCACCGCGCGCCCCCCCTTGCGCTGCCCACCGCCACCCCCACCGCCGCCACCGCCACCGCCGCCACCACCCCACCACCGCCACCACCACCGCCGCCACCACCGCCGCCACCACCGCCGCCACCGCCGCCATCTTACTGCCGCCTATGCAGTTGTCGCTGCCGCTTCTTCATTGCTATTACCTCGTCGGCCACCACAACCACCCGAATCATCAACATCATCGCCGTTGTGAGCGTTAGTGCCACCTGCGCCACACATGCCAACAAAACCTTAATCACCATAACCAGCACCGTCGCTGCCGCTTTCTATACAAACTTCTCTGACTCCTTCTCCATCACTCTCTTCCTCTCCTACACTCTGTCCTTCCTCTCCTACACTCTGTCCTTCCTCTCCTACACTCTGTCCTTCCTCTGCTACACTCTGCACCTACACTCTTCCTTCCCTACACTCTTCCTTCCTCTGCCACTCTCATCCTCCTTCCTCTGCCACACTCTCTCCTCCTTCTCTCCACACTCTCATCCTCCTTCTCTACCACACTCTCGTCCTCCTTCTCTACCACACTCTCGTCCTCCTTCTCTACCACACTCTCGTCCTCCTTCTCTACCACACTCCTTCTCACCTCTTCTTCCTCCACCACGCCCTCCACTTCCACCATTTTTCCTCCTCCTCCTTCTCCTTCCCCCCCCGCATTTCCATACCTTTTCGTCGCTTCTTTTACCTCTGATTCCACTGCCGGCCTGAGCATCCACCCCATAGATTACACCGATGAAAAAGGCGCAAGTGCCTCTCCCGGCCATTACCACTGTCGCCGGGTCCCTGATACGAACATTGCCCCGTTCGTCTCCGGCGAATATCCTCAATCCGGATACGATAGGATGAGCGGAATAAAATTCCCGTTTCACTTCGGACTTTCGCCAACGGCAGAGAAAATTCTGCGGATCGGGGATATTTTTTTCCTCTTTTGTGGAATTCGTATGATTTTTTGAGACATTTAAAAGTCGTTTTTTTCATTGGAAAACTTGGATGGAGGAGACGAGAAGACAAAACTCAGAGTATTATATCTTATTTTCTGAAATTAGGAGCAAATAAAATTTAAAATGAAACTACCACATCAAAGAAAAAATAAATTCAGAAATCGTGTTAATATTTGAAGGTCGAAAAAGTTGAAATCTGTTTCCATGAATTATTAATTTTAACATTGTGGGAAAGATTCGACATACCTTTAAGAGAGCTAATAGCGCTTTGTTTCAAACGTTTCCGAAGTTCTCCTCTTTAGAAGAGACTCAAAGAACGCAAATGGGTTAAAAGGAATGTGTCAATGAGAAAAATTACTCGTGACACCCTTGTAATAATATTCATGAAAAACAAAAAGAAAAAAAACGTTTTTACACCAGATGTCTTCTAACGAAATGCGTTTCCATTTTCTGGAAGATGTTGCATCCAGTACATGTGAATACTTTTTTCCCTCCTACTTGACATAATGTCACGATTTGTAATTTTTTCCGACTGAGTGCAATTATTAAAGTCACGTAGATGTAAATGCGTTAGCGAAGGTTGTCATAATTTTTTTCGGGAGCGTAGATCGTTAACTTTTCTGCCCACAGCAGAGAGCCCGCATTTGCAGACCTGCAGTTTCAACTCGTGCGGCCTTCCTGGAAAGGAAAACAAAACGTCCTCTGTGGAATTTACAGTCGCGATGATATTCGTACGTTTTATTAGTTTTATTAATGTAATGTAATGTAATGTAATGTAATGTAATGTAAAAATGCTATGAATGTAGGAGAAACATGGTGTCCAACACTTGGAAAATGTGCTTTCTGCAGAAAGCAGTATTTATAATAAATGTTTCAAATGTGTTTTTATGAACTTACAATGAAACAAAACAATTGAAAATTCCCGACAGGTCAATTTTTACTAAAGGTGATATTGTAGAGTGATTGATCTGATTCCAAAATAACTAACATTAATAATAAATGTCTGAAATATTATTGGTAAGCAGTATACCAAAGGGTATATAATAATTAAGACGACGTTGTTACATAAAAATACGACAGAATCTGTAATACTAATTTTCAATTCACGCAGAAATTGAAAGAAAACTGTGCAGCCGCCGGGGATATGAGAAGTGTCTATATTTTGTTAGATACTTAGCAGCGTGGGTAAAATCTAAAAACAATGAAACAGTTTCGAGTTTGACTTAAATGTGTAAATACTGGCATGCGATTATGTTATTCCATCTTTTCTTACATGGCCTACTGGCTGAATTCCCGTACTTGGTGCATCACTAGTTACGATGCACCTGATTTCATGCGACACTAAGCTTCCAAAGCAGAGTATTCCCGCTTTTAAATGCTTGCTATTTACATGTAGCATTATGAAACAGAAATTATTTTGATATTCTTGTTTTATAAAGAACTGTTGTACTGTGTATTAGCATTTACGATATTGTGTTTTACGGGGTTCGCAAAGGCAGTTTGTGTTAAAGTATTTAATTTATTACAATATTTTTGAGAGTATTTTATTCGTCTCTCTCACTACTTTTTAGAAAACTATTTTGTGTGGTTTTATTCAACATAATATTTGTTGCTGCAGGCCGCTAGTTGATACTGTTTATAGAAGGAAATTATTTTCACCACTGACCTTGCATCCGGAATGGTTTACATGAGGACAAAATAAACAACCATAACGTGGACCAAAATTACTGTAAAATACATTTTTGATTTGTTATTTAATTTATTTCCTTTATCTTTGATTATATTCAATTTCCTTCGTTGTCTTTCATTCAGTCTGTTTTTTCTTCTATTTCTTTCAATCTGTTTGTTTTATTTAATTTTATTCGATCAAAATTCATTTTGAACATCATTTTAAACGTCGCATACGAATTATTACTAATTACTTCGTGAAATACTTAACTTTTTTCGCGGAATGATTGAGAAATTCAATGTCGGGGAAAGTAGAAAACCCCGAGAAAAAAAACTTAGAAAAACAAAGATACTTCCCTTGTTGATTATTAGACGCAATACGCGCAGAAAATAGAGGAAACAATCTCGTATTATCGTCGAACGTACGTAAAAAGAAAACTACGGTCTGGGAATTAATTTAAAACATTTTAAGTGTCCGTATACGCGGTTTCGTGAATATCAGTATAATTAGGAGTTCTTTGTTAAAGATAATTGTGTTTGCGTTTTGTTAATGCAGACTTTGCATGAAGAATATGTTTCAGATAACAACACACGAAAATTTAAAAAAGAGATAATAAATAAGACGGAAAAATAATATATATTACATTAAAATAATGAAAACGTTCCTTCGATTTCGTTCGATTCAGTCCATTACAAGGTACTAGGTTTTGCATTATTTAAGTGCGCATTCGAACTTAGCACTTTTTTTCGTTAAATACCCCGTTTTTGTTGGAAATGGGTTGGAAAATCAATGCCTGAAGACGCTCTTTAGTAGGAACAAAAGTGAGACCGTCTGATTGGGTATTAGAATCGCCACCTAATGGCTCTTTTCCGGGCGCAGGCTCCGGAAGACGGAAGGAGCCCCCCCCTCTCCTCGTCGGAGGTGCATTGTTCGCAGGCGGCAAAAATCCACGGCCGGCGCGCGGGAACGAACCTGCGAGAGGGGTAGGGGCGGGGCGGGGCGGGCGCGGCAGCGAGGCGCCGGAGACAAGGCGACTATTGATCTGCAGGCAAACGACAGTTGTCTCTTGTTATGCGCCGCCGGATCTCCCGCTCTCTCGCATGCTCTCGTTACAGCCTCTGGGCGCGTCGCCTGATCCCCAAAGGAAACCTGCCACTCTTTTGATCTCGGGATTTTCGGCGTTTTATACATCACGTCGCGCCAGCCCCTCGAGGCGGCCTTGCCCTCCCAGCTCCTCCGCCCTCTTCGTCTCCCCGCACCGCTTGCGTCGCTTCGTACCGCTCCGTCTCGCTCCGTCTTACTCCGGGGTGGGTGCCACTTCGGACCCGCCCCGCCCCGTCGCTCCTCCGCCGTTCCGCCCTCGCTGGTTCTCCTTTTGTTTCTGGGCCCCCCCTCTTGTTTTTTCCATACGAATTACGTCTCTTCTCTTCTCTTCTTGCACCCCTCTGCCGCACTCCACTGTTTCATCTCGCCCCCCCCTAACTACCATGTCTTGTTTATCTGTTTTCGACACAGCCCCGGCTAGCGCTGGTCCGTTTGTTTCTTTTCTTATTGTTCGTGCCCTTCCGTGGCTTTTCTTAGTATTGTTCCATTTGTTATGCTCCCTTTGTTCGTAAATTTTAGCGCTCAATAACAAATCCTTTCTCACAAACTAGCCGCGTATTCTGTTCTACTTGCCTCAACCTAGATTACGGTCTAATTTGCTCCGTGACATTCTCTCAGCATTTTCTTGAACCTTGCGCGTTTCATATTTCCCCAACCAGAACAGCAGATTTCCTCGTCTTGTCATACACCACATTCCTTAAGCCCTTAACACTCCCTAATTTTCTCCTCTCTTTTCCGTATCTTACTCACCCCGTCTTTTTTTCTCTTTCTCACTTCACTCCACTCGCTGCTCCATATCTTTCCTCCCTTATCGTTCTTTCTCTCCGCCGTCGGCGAGGCTCAACCTCGCCCAGCCGTCGCATCTTTTTAACTCGCTCGCGCTCTTTGACCGAGGAAAACGAAATTTTTTCCTTGTGTAAAAGCTTGAAGAGTTCATTACGACGCCGCAAATTCGGGCGGCTCGAAGCCACCTAAAGGCGGCCTGTCGACGCGCCGCGGCCACCGCCGCTGCCACCGCCCCTGGCACACCGCCCTGCCACACCGCCGCTACTACACTGCCACTAACATAGAGCCGCTGCCACATCGCCGCTGCCACCAGCCGCTGCCACCTAGTCGCTGCCACCTAGTCGCTGCCACCTAGTCGCTGCCACCTAGTCGCTGCCACCTAGTCGCTGCCACCTAGTCGCTGCCACCTAGTCGCTGCCACCTAGTCGCTGCCACCTAGTCGCTGCCACCTAGTCGCTGCCACCTAGTCGCTGCCACCTAGTCGCTGCCACTATCGCTGCCCCCATAGTCGCTGCCACCTGGTCGCTGCCATCATAGTCGCTGCCACGTAGCCGCTGCCACCTAGTCGCGGCCACCATCTCCCGGGTGCGTCAGCTGTGGTCATTAGGCTCGTAAGTGTAGTGACTGTTTCATCGTGCGATGTGGCTTTGATCATCTCCCGCTGGATGGAGAGATCCGGCGCATACCTACGTTGGCGGATATTTTCCCCAAACAGGTATCTCCCACCAGCGGGGCACCACCCCAACAAGGATACGCTCTAAGCACCCGACTGGTCTCTCGATATATGTGGTAGTGTAGTGCATGTAAGTGTGTGTGTAAGTGAAGTGTGGGGATAGGACAAGAAAGAGGCAGGAAAGATTGCGCGAGGTCTGTGGCCCGTTTGTTAGGGTGCTACTGCTACCACCGCCACAATGCTTGACAACCGTCTGCCACTGCTGCCACTATCGCCACTACCAGCACCACTACCACCGCTTCCATCATTATTCCTTCTGCCATCGCCACCCCCCCCCCCCCCGTACCCGACCACCGCTACCGCACCACCACCGCTACCGTACCACCACCGCTACCGTTACCACCACCGCTACCGTTACCACCACCGCTACCGTCGCCACCACCGCTCCCGTTACCACCACCGCTACCGTTACCACCACCGCTACCGTCACCACCACCGCTACCGGCACCACCACCGCTACCGTTACCACCACCGCTACCGTTACCACCACCGCTACCGTTACCACCACCGCTACCGTTACCACCACCGCTACCGTTACCACCACCGCTACCGTTACCACCACCGCTACCGTCACCACCACCGCTACCGTCACCACCACCACCACCGTTACCGTCACCACCTTCACCACCGCTACCGTCACCACCAACCACCACCGTTACCGTTACCGTTACCGTTACCGCACCGTCACCACCACCACCACCACCGTTACCGTTACCGTCACCACCACCGCTACTGTCTCTACCACCACCACCTCCACCACCACCACCGCGGCCCTGCAAAGGCTTCCCGCGCTGCGAGTACCTTAGTTTCCATGGAGGGTGGTGAGGTTGAGGGTGAGGGTGAGGGTGAGGGTGAGGGGAGGGGAGGGCAGAGGGTGCTCAGCATGCGCGGCGTGCATTCCGCTTCGTGGGGTCCTCTGAGAGTGAAAGAGGGAAGTACGTTTTTCGGGGAAGGGGAGTAGGAGAGTGCTGTTCCTTTGCTGTGCGTTGACCATATTGAAAAATGCAACGGAGGTATATCGTCGGTGCACAGAAAAAGTGACACATCTCGAAAGTTGACTTTTGCAGTTCGCTTTTATCCTTAGCGGAGTAGTTTATTTCGAGCCCCCTCCCCCAAAAAAAATACTCTTTATACCGTGTGAACTATCTTTATGAAATTTTCATTATTAAAAATGCAATATTTACAAACATATTTCTTTAGTTAACTAAAAGCGACGATTTTAACACGCGCGGAGGATTACTACAAGCCTTCACGCCCCTGACCATACTGCCGATTTTTGGTCATGCTCTCTCTCGTCCAAAGCAGGCAAACATTCATTAAAATGCACTTTTTCAAATTATTAATACAAATGAACGATATGTAAAAGATTTTGTATGTATATTTTGAACTTATTTTATAATCCATATATCATAAATAATTATCAAATTGTTCGGTAGAAAATATTGTAGTTGTGAAATAAACAATGGATTTGTACACATTCGAGGACTGTTGGAACTATTTATCTAAGAAAACGCAAAATATCTGGTTCGAAAGAGGAAATAATTAAGGCTAGTGAAACACAAAAAAATCTCCAAAACAATGACTTTAAAAATATTCAAAGGCTTCTCACGGAAAGATCAGGTTGTCATTTCAAGATTGAACGGCATTCTAAATTAACTCACATTTACCTAATAACTGGAAAAAAACCTCCTTAATGTGACCATTGTAAATTCTTCTAAATGTAAAACACACATTAGTTCACTGCTCCTATACAAAAGCAGCATGCAAAAACACCAATTAGAAGGAGACATGATAACATTCTTAACTCGACGGATTATCAGAAGAGAATTATTGATTTTGTTAAGGACATCAGTATTTACAACAGCATTTAGATGAACTTCTTATTATTCTTATATTGTTTATATTGTATGTATTGTATTGATGGTATTGTATTAATTTATTGTATCGTTTGTTACGTCACAGTTTTTCCTCTTTGATAATAATATTGTAATAAATTTCACATTGTAATTATAAAATTCAATTTTTACAATTTATTAATATTATATAATTACAAAATTACAATTTATCTGTTTAGTCCCTAATGACCTTAATGTCGATGCGACGATAAATAAATAATTTAAAAAATTGGTTTGTAGAGCACAGATTCCACATTTTTAATATTCCCTTGCGATACAGCGATACTCGAATTTAAAGGTCAGATATGTACGCTTTTTGGTGATTTTTGTTTTGGTCTTTTGGTGCCAGTTAAAGTTTTGGGCAAATATATATTATACGTTACTTTTCGATCTGCCCTCCTAGATCTGCCGTTCTTGATAAAATTTAAGATTAAATCTGAGGTATGTTTGTAATGATAGCTTTCGAACATATGAATATCATGTTAATCTACCTGATATACCATCAAAAATTGCTCTGTTTCATTCACAATGTTATGTTTTATTTATTGTGCAATTTTGGGATGTGCGAGTCCTTCTCAAATTTTACTGGAAGACCGAAGGGGTCCGAACCTCATAGAAATAGCGCCTATGCACGCCGTAGACATTGCTTTCAACGGGAGAGGGTGCTGAGAATGCGAGTCTTATGCTCCTTGAGATTTTATGAGACCGAGCAAGAGCGTCAGAGAAAGTAAATACGAGCGAGAGCAATGGGGACGTCTTTTACTATTGATTAATTGATTGATTGATTTTTTCGTGTTTCCGGGCGCGTGAACTGCTTCGGTCATTAGTCCCGTTAGTGTAGTGCATTTTTCTCGGAAGATGGCGGTGATCTCCCGCTGGATGGCGAGATCCGGCGCCGACCTACTGTCGTCTAGTGGGGTTTTCCCCTAACCAGGACTCTCGCACCAGCGGGGCACCGCCCCAGTCGGGACAAGCTCGAAGCTCCCGACCGGTCTCCCGGCTAGAGTGATAGTGTAGTTCATGTTAGTGTAAGTATGTGAGTAAGGAATAAGGATAGGACAGGGAAGAGGAAAGACAGATCGCGCGCGGTCCGTAGCCCGTTTGGTAGGGTACTGCTCCGGCATTCGCCTGGAGTTATTCGGAGAAACCACGGAAAACTACCGATCAGAGCAGCCGGCCGCTAGAATTCTTATGCAGACAGCGACTGAATTCGACCTAGCTGAAAAGCTAGTGTCGAAAATCCTGCCGCCGTCAGGACTCGAACCTAGGACCTCCCGGTCACAGGTGCTGCAGTGTCTTTTACTATTATTTGACTGCGTTGATCAAGTTAAAAAAGAGCAGATGTATGTACCACACCATGGTGTAAAATTACTTTACATGTGAGGAATGGTTCTCAACATACGGGTCTTACTCTCCTTGGATATTTCCTGAAGTTGGAGAGGAATGCATTTTATGCTGTTTCTTGACTGCGTGTGGACCGTGTCGAATATGTTACTGAAGTACATCCCACCCACCATGCCGTGCTCCTTGCTTTCCGTAGAAGAGAGAGCAGTGGCGACGGGGTGCTGAACGTGTGGGTCCTAAGTTCCGCGCGCGCGGCGGAAGCAAAGGCTTTATATTGAAACCAACGAAATTGACCGATGGAGTTCCTATCGAAGCAGAGCTAGGCATCAACCCAGACACTTAGTTAAAGTTAACATTACGATACCGTCGGGTCTAGAACCTACGATCTCCATACTTTCGATGCACGCAAATTGGAGAATCGCCGTAAAGGCAAGCCAATATTAAAAATGAGGAATATGTTATCTACAAATCCACTGTTCATTTCACAAATACAATATTTTCTTCCGAACAATTTAATGATTATTTATAATATATTAATTATAAAATAGGTTAAAAATATACATACAAAATCTTTTACATATCGTTCATTTGTATTAATGATTTCAAAGAAGTTCATGTTAAAGAATGTTTGCCTGCTTTGGACAAGAGGGAGCAAAGAATCTTTCCGCGAATACTCGCGTGGATTGCATCTTGCTTTCAACGGTAGAGGGCGAGATGCTACGCGAACAAGTCTCAGTCGAATTTGCGTACATGCGCAAATGAGTAAAAGATAGAGTGCGCGAGAGGAGGGAGGGAGGGAAGGAGAGAGAGTGTGAGTGGGGAGGGAAACGAAAAGAGGAGAGCATTAAGTAGTGGATGATAACTTTAGATTTTCTGCGCGTAGACAATGTTGAAAACAGCTTTGGACGTCTAAATCAGACTATACTTTGTAGATTCATATACCAGATGATTATTTTTGGAATGTATAAATTTACCAAAAATTAAACGAGTAAATCATCAACGTTTAAGTGAAATAATTTACAATAGTTTGTAGATATTCTGCGTGACTTTTCGCCTCCGTACAATTTCAGCAGAGGATTGGCTATTAAATAGATGATAAGCGAAAAAGAAAGTTCCCACAGTTATCAGAATAAGTGGTCAACTCGGTGGTCACTTATTTGACGATTTCGTGTGTGAATTTCCACGGCCGTCGGCCCTTGGCAGTAGCGGAGAATCGACTGCCGCATCGATTCCGCCCACTTGCAGAGCCGTGCGTCGCGAGAGCGTGGAAAGTCGACGTTCGCATTTGGAAGTCGAACAGAGAGCGGCGGCGGCGGCAGCGCACACTGATTCGGGCTGCATAATGTAAGGCCAAAACGCGGAGATCGAAAGCACGGGGCCGAAACGCCTGGAGAGGCAAAGATGATTTGTGTTTTACAAACAATTATCTCTTAATAAACAACTGTTATGGAATCTTCTAATAGCTAGAAACTAAAAAAATGAGTAAATGTTTGTTATATTTTTACGTTCAAACGTTTTTATGGAATTAAACTTCTTACTCGCTGGATGTGAAATTTCTGCCTGAACTTTGTGTCATTAAATTATCCATTTTTTAAAAGTGATATGTAATGTTGGGTAGTTTTTAAAGTGCATGTCAAGTGTAATGGACATGTTTTCAAATTCTTTAAAATCACAACTGTAGTCAATCAAAAAAATTTAATTAAATAAAATTTTACGATTGAGTTAAACAGAAACACCAAATACATCTCGCCGGAAATTAATATGTTCAGAAATAAACAATAATAAATGTATATATGACCCCGACTGCCCCGACTTGCCTCTGAAAATAGCGACCGTTTCATAACACGGAGGGAAAAGTAAATAGTGTAAAAAAACACATGACATTCAATATTGTCATTTTTTTATAAAAAAGTGCTGCCAGTTTTAAATTTTTTACTAAGTTTTATTTACAAACCTTTATCCTGGGTAAGACATAACTGGTTTTATTTCATTTTATTATTTAGAATGTTTTAGAAATTTCATTAATTTAATCTCCGTAACTTGACTGCGACATCTTTTGTTATTTTCAGATTTTTTGAAAAACAACAATAACAAACAGGCTCAAAACGTTACTAGTAAATAAATCAATGAAAAAAAACTAGCATTCCAATATTTTTCTAAAAAACATCGGAATACTTTTAAAACTACAAAACGATATAACATATTTGATTTCTTCCTTCAAATGAATGCAAAATTACGCGAAATTTTAAAAAAATTAAAGGAAGTATAAATAAAAAGTTATTTGATCTAATATTGAGAAATAGATTGCGTTGAAAATAAAGCTCTAGCTTAATTCTTAAAAGTGAAGGGAGGTTTGAAAAAAATTGAACTTCTGCAAATTAAAAAATAACGATGATTTTAAAGAAAACTTGTTTTATACGTTATTGTTCATTAAATTTTGATATATTTGAACAAAATCGCCTAAAGAAAAATGTCCAGGACTATTTTGGAGGAAATTTGGGAAATTTTCTAATGGATTCATGTAAGTACTCCTACAAAATTAAAAGATTCTTTAGAAATTTAAAAGGCTGAGGCATCAGACAGATCGATCCGGAAATTTCGTTTTTGGTGAAAAACCTGGGAGTCGGTTTTATCCATGTTTGTTTTTACGATCGGGCGGAGACCGAGGATGGGCGGAGACCGAGGACGGGCGGAGACCGAGGACGGGCGGAGACCGAGGACGGGCGGAGACCGAGGACGGGCGGAGACCGAGGACGGGCGGAGACCGAGGACGGGCGGAGACCGAGGACGGGCGGAGACCGAGGACGGGCGGAGACCGAGGACGGGCGGAGACCGAGGACGGGCGGAGACCGAGGACGGGCGGAGACCGAGGACGGGCGGAGACCGACGTCGGGCGGCGAACGGGAACGAGGACGGATGGAGAACGAGAACGAGGAAGGACGTTTTGAAATAGAAAAGAAAAAACTTTTTCGGTATCGAGAACCCCTCAACTTGTATATCCGTCAGATTCTCGACATCACCTTCTCGCATCATTACACAACTTTCTCTCTGCTACGCATAGAAAAAAATCCCAAACCGCCGCGTTGCACGCGCTCTGTTTGCACGTTTGGCCGCTTTTCAGGCCAGTGTGCGGTGCGGGCGGCGGGTGGCGTGCCAGCCGCGTGTTCCGAAGACTCGCGCGTTCGATGCTGAGGCGCCGCGCCGCGCAGGAGGCATTATTATGCAGATTCCCGCACTTCCTAGTGGGGAGTGCACGGCCGCGGCTGGCGGTCAGGACACTGCGTCGTAATGCCGAGCACGTCCGCCGCGGAGCGCTAAATTCGCGCTGCAGAAGTCCGCGCTTTCCTCTTTGAAGCATGCTTTGCCCCAGCGGCAGGGAATGTTTGTAAATGTTTAAGTATACTTGGCTGCGATTGGTAACTGACGGAGCGTGAGGTACTACTCGCGCAACTTTTCTTGAACGATAGGTTGAAGAAATGCGGGCGGAGTGGGGGTATTAGTTGCAAAGTCGACCACTAGAGTATTTACAGTAATTCCAACCTCTGGAAAATCAAAGTCAAACCTGTTACGTGTGCGGGCAGGTCATCGCTCTGGGTAGGCAAGAGCAGGGACTGTAGATAGGAGTTTTAGGTGTCTCCATTGAAGGTCCTGAACCTGCCTCAGACATTTCTTTAGATCACGGTAATAAAGCTGAACAGACGTTCTCGACTATGAAAGCAACTAGCCCTGACTTGCTTCTGTTTCGCGCCAACGACGTTTTAATGCTTGGAATGTTGTCATCAGTGCTCGCTTGGAGCTTTTGCCTTCTACTGTTTATTGCTCAAGGAAGGGGGAAGCAAGGTCATCGTCCAAGAAAAGTTGCGCGAGTAGTATGAAGTAAGAAGTAGATGTCTGAATTGAGTCGTGCTGCGAAATACAACTTAACGAAACGCTGCTTTAAATTGAGCGTGGAGAGTTAAATATTGGAGTGACGAAGTGCAGTCTGCCTTTTGTTATTTATTGAAACTTGTTAGGAATGCCGAGCAATCGTTTTACCAATTGTATCCCAATACGAAGTCTCGACGTTTGGTAGGTAGAAGGGAGAATATTTAATTGAATATTTCGAATTATGGTGTTGTCAAAGAATTTTCGGATATCATGGTAGGAAACAGCAAAAGGAGTTTTAGCAAAAACACTAAGAAAGAAGCAGTAAGCGCGTTGTAAACATCCTTTGACAAGTTTTTCGTGTATACTGTCTCAAATATGCGTTTGGACGAACAATTATGTGCACAAGCATGGTTGAAATAGAGAGGAAACCAAGAGGTAGAGACGGGAAATCTGTCAGATTCAGAATATGCAACTCTAGGAGAAAGAATAAGATTGATACTATTCTTCTTCTTCTTCTTCTTCTTCTTCTTCTTCTTCTTCTTCTTATTATTATTATTATTATTATTATTATTATTATTATTATTATTATTATTATTATTATTTTATTAGTTTTTTTCTCAGCAATTTTTGCAGGTAAAAAGTGCTCACTTTCTCAAAAAGTTGTTTTGAGAACAGGTTCGGTGGCAGAAAAAGTTTAACTTGCACTTGGACTTACGACACAAATTTTCTTACAATATGTGCCGTATGCAGCAGAACTGCGTGCTGTTCCAGTTGAGAACGTTTGTGACAGGCTGAAATTCTTCGAAGTTGTTTCGAAACTTTTGCTGTCAAGGCCTTGCGCCGATATCACGAATAACATATTTTTGTAGCACTTAATTTCCGAGTATGACTCAGATCATAAGATAAATTTTCATGTTTGGAATTTTTTCTATTTCATTTTGTTTGATGTGTGATAACAGTAGTGATATATTTATAATTTGCTCCTTCTTGCTTCGTGTTACCTATATGGAGAATTATGTCATATATCTCGTACGAAAGGGAGGAACTTGATTCCAAGACTAAAGCAAGAATGTACTTGTGAAATGGTAGTTCGTCCAATAAATTACGCTGTATTGCGATTTTCCCATGCACATTTTTCGGAAGTTGATTAGGTCTTCTCAAGTAAGCGTCATCTGAGAAGGAAGACCAAGCAGCAGATTATTATGATAAATGTTATATTATAAACTCTTCATTAAAAAAATAATAAATTCATATTGATAAATTCGAGAAGAAGCGTTTCTTCCTTCTGTTCACATTTTTAATGTCGAAGAGACATAAGAGATACACTTCTTTTTGAAACATGATGTAGTGTTCGTAATGTAGTAAAACCTCGTGTTACATCCCAGTACAAAACAGCTCGTTTGCGAAGAAAAGGCTTTTGTAATGTTGTTTTATGTCATCTTAAAGAGAAAAAATACCTTTGACATAACGAAACGTGTTTCTATAAAGTTGTACTACTGCGTTCTATGCCCTTGGAGTCATAATTAAGTTTTCCTGGTGCATGTTATGAAACTTTTCCCCCTTCAACAGGAGAGTGTTGAAAATCACAAGTCGTTGTGAGAAGTAGTGACAACGGCGATTTACCTCCTCAAATGAAAAAAATATCTTGTTCACGTACAATATATTTTTCAACTATTCAAAAATTTAACATTCGAAATAGAATTTAAGATTCAAACAATTCCATGGCGTGTTTTGTATTGGTATCATCAATATACAAGTGAAACTCATGAAGTTCATTTTTGATATTTTTGAATTATTTTCGCCACTAAGTCATATTTTTTTAAATTCTCTCATCACTACGTACGTAGTAAAGAGAAAGTATTGTATTCGTTCGAAGGAAATAGATATTTATAATTATTATTAGACAAAAAACTTATATTGCCTGAACCTGAATATGAAAAAGACGATTAATCGAGATTCTCTTTGTAGTCAATTATTTCCCTTAACACGTTGTTTAGTCAGAATTAAGATTTTTTGGGTTCTTGTAACGAATAATATACGGCAAAACCTCCGTCTGTCAATGGTCAACGCTAGCGCCTAATCCGTTCAAACAATTTGCTCGAAAATTGATATTTTATGATCGATCTCAACGAATTTGAAGCCCTGTGAGTTTGAAACGTACATTTTGACATTTGGGTGTAATTTATTGGAAGTCTCAACATTTATTGATTCCTAAAAAATGAGAATGCTTGGAAAATTTTCATTTTCATTGAAATCTCTGAATTTTTGAAAAGTGTAGAAATTAAAAAAATTATCGACTTCATCCTTCATCTTTTGTACTATATTGAAGGTTTCTTACTTTCTTGCCCTTACTTCCTAAGAAGAGTAAGTATTGTAATCGCGAGACGAAAAACGGAGAATTTTTGACAGAAAACTTCTATTTCCGGGCCCTGATAACTAAAAGGGGGATGAACCTTGTTCCTTTATGTAGTAAATTATATCCTCTGACACGTTGTGTCGTTGACTCCGCGATGTGGGGGTCTTAGACGTAAAAAAATCGATTGACAGTAGAACGTCTGCCTGTTCGTCCGTCTGTAGTCAAAGCTGGCGACAACAACGTTTTTCTCAGATTTTCAGCCGATTTCCTCCCAAATTGAAATTTCTCGTTCAATGTAATGGAATTCGTGACCCCTCTGAGTTTGAAACGGATATTTTGATTTTTGGGGGTAGTATTTAACATGAAGCTTCAACATTTTCAATTGTTTTTTCAAAAAGAGGCTTCACACTTTTGGATTAAACGTTCCCCTTGCAGAGGGTAAATGAGTCTTAAGAGAATGGTTCAAGTTTCAGTTTCGTTGAAATTCCTGATTTTTCGAAAATTTCAAAAGTTAAACTTTTGTACGAGTCTTCCCACAACTACAATATTGAAGGAGATTTTTTTCCGAATGAAATATGTTCTTTAAAGACATATACAGACATTGAAAGACATAAAGACATTGAAATAAGGCGCATGTACAACTTTTTTTACCGGGTATAATGTTAATGGTCTGCAACCAAGATTTGCCATGTAACATGAATATAAGACATGTAAGATATTGACAGGACATGGAACACAATGGAGAGTAGAGGAAAAAGAAGAACAACATAACACAGGAGGACATAATAAAATATAGTTGACACAAACTAAGTGACACGATTAATATAAATGTGGTATTATTCCGTAATAATTACGTAAAACCATTATATTTTCATAACCCCAATATTCAATGAAACCATTGACTGTATCAATTCATTAAAATCAATAACTATACTATCTATTTCTAAAATTATGCAAAATTAATCAGAGAATTAGCGATTACTAGCCTATTGTTATCAGAATTTATAAAATACAAATGTTAGTTGAATAATTTAGATATTTTCCCCTCCTTCCTATGTACTGCTGTAAAATAAAACGTTTTACTTTTTTCTGTAAATGATAACTTCGTACTTCTACAACAAAACAATAATACTTGTAGGAAGAGAGATAAATTTATACATTTTACTGTGTTGGAGCTCTTTATTAATTATGTTTGTATAAGTATTGCAAAGTTTATATCAGTTTTGTCATTACGTTTCATTCATCTTCCTTAATGTATAACATTTCTTTTATTGTTCTTTTTCTGTATTTCGTTTTTCGGTCCAAAATGGGGGTTTGATTAAATTGAAATTTATGGTTCTTCTTAATACCATGCCCAAAACAGCTTCACATTGAGAATTCATTAGAGAAATTATTTTCTGTATTAATTTAACTGTTAACTTTCACTATGAAATACTAAAAGGAATTTTTTATTAAATAATTCATTTATTAATGCATTTTAAGGATATACCGATAATGGATATTGAAGGAAACATAACATAATTTATAAATAAGTTTTTCTTATAGAAAATATTTCTGAGGCTTTACACTAAAGTTACATGAAGGGCGGTTTACTAGGAAAACATTTGTGTGACGTCAAATACGGTCGCTCACTATTGACATCAAGCCCGTTGTCAAGAATTCCAGAAACACCTTTGATATATTGACGTGAGACTACAACGGCGACCGAAAATAAACCAATCGAGTTTGCGTTTTCTCAGAACGTTCCGGGTGGCTCGAAGAATCTGATATCTTAAACGGTTCCCCCGCTGCGCCACACGGCACGTAGCCCTTGTGCCCACGCAGCTGTGGAGGAAACATCGGGAGCAGACGGCGGTCGCGAGGGCACTTCGAGGCTCTCTGTTCGACCTCGTTCGTCAACCCACCCCATTTATTTCCGAACTTACAACTTTGGAAACCCGTTCTCGGATGATGAAAATTCCGAGAAACTTCGCCGCGTCTCCGTGGGTGGAAAGATGGCGGTTCTTTGCACTGTGCAGGATTTGTGTACGGGGACCGCTCTCGGTGAATAAAATCGCGACCCGTCATCCCTCGCGAGGACGTTTGTGCTGGGTGGGCGTTTCTTTTCCCTCTTCTCTATCCTCTATCCTCTTCCGTCCTTCCCCACCTCTCTTCTAGGCCCTCTTCCTCTTCAGCTTTCTTTCTTTGTCCACTTTCAGTCCGTCGTCCTCTTCTTTCCCTTCCTCGTCGTCATGTTTGTACATTTTCCTTATTACTGTCTCCTGTCCTTGTCATTCTGGACTTCGCCCGTCCCAATTTCTTCTCCTCAGCTCATCGTCATCTCCTCCTTCTATACCACCTTGTCCCTCTCCCATTTCCTTTCATTTTCTATTACTTCCACTTTCGCCTCTTCGTTCCTCTCTCTCTCCCCTCCCCTTTCCCTTCGTTTCGTCCTCCCGATTGCCTTCTGTCATTTTTGACTCCTATGTCCCTAACCGCCATCTCCTGGTACTTCCATTTGCGTCTCCTTCTCTGCCTGCTCCATCCCCCTCCTCCCCCAACTTCTCATCCTCCTTCGAAGGACGCGTTTAGTAACGGCAGCGTTTCGGACACGAGACGACGCGAAGCGTTCTCATTTTTTTTCCTCCGCGAGCGAAGGCATATGATGCATGGCGGGGCGTTTAAGCGCGCCCTTGTATGGCGCAATCTGCAGAGAGTTTGTCCGGAACGCCGTGCGGAGCTTCGCGTCGCGGCGAAGCGCAAAGGCGAAAGGGCGGCTCTCTTTAAAAGTATAACGGCGCCCTAAAAGCGCTCTTCTGCTAAAAATTCTATTAGTTAAGTGCTTTACGCAAACGTGTAGGGCGCGACAGGGACACGGGTGCCGGCGCCTGGCGGTTAATTCGGACGATTTGTCCCGGGCCGGCGCCAGCGGCGGCGTGGCAGCGGCGGTGTCTCCTATTTAGCGAAGGTGCGCCCCGCGCTGTGGCGCGACGCGATAGCAGGGGCGGAGAACTTTGCCGAGACTCTCAGCTTCTGAGCGCCCTTATTTTTATCTCTTGACACCGCGTGGGAGGACAAAACGTTCGTTGTGGCAGCGCCCGCGCCCTACCACTTGTCTCGCCCTCGTCTTCCCCCTTGCTCTTTCCCACGCCCACACCCACGCCCACGCCCACGTCCTCGCCCTCGCCCTCGGCCTCTCCCTCGCCCTCGTCATCGCCCTCGCCCTCGCCCTC